>CAJVPQ010000160.1:0-36294 GCA_910591825.1 Funneliformis caledonium
TTAAATTAAATTAATAAAAAAAAAATTAATTAAATCAATAAAATAAAAATTAAATTATATCAATTTAACATACATAGCAGCCACAAGCGTAAGTAATAATCTACCAAAAAAAAAATTAAAAATTAAATATTAAATTTAAATAAATTAATAAAAAAATTAATAAATTAAACCTGATCCTTTACTGCAAAATCGTCCAAATATTTCTATAAATAAATAAATAAATAAAATAAAAAAATAACCCACTTACCACTTCATTAAGAAAATTGTTATCACAAATCCTGAAATAATATAACTTAAAAAATAAACAAATAAACAAATACAAAAAAAAAATTTAAAAATGAAATTAATTAAATTTAAATAAAAAAAAATTAATCCTAACTAACCTTTTATTACAAAACTGCTAATTAATATTAAAAAAAAATTGATAAAAATAAATTAAAAAAAAAAAATAAATAAATAAATAAATAAAAAAATAAATTAAAAAACTTACCGATATAGTCACTAATAACTAAACGAATCCTTAACGAAACTGGCCAAACCCAATTAGAAACCTGAGTAAGAAAGATTTTTAAAAGCTAAAATCGATCGCTTGGTATGTGAAGTATTAGAGAAGGCTTTGGATTATATGTGGAAAGTAACAAACAAATAATGCCTAAAATTCCAACCGATCCTGAAATATAAAAATAAATATTAATAAATAATTTCCAATTTATACACAGCAATTTCCCTTTTATTTTGCTCTCCACCGCCTCCACCACCCACTGCCCTTCACTGCCTTCCCTACCCACTGCCTCCACTACCCACACCTCACTACTCACTTAATTAATTAAACACAAAACCTAAATAAATTAAAACATTAAAAAAAAATATATATTAAAAAAAAAATATTAAAAAAAATTCTTACCCACAGCTGAAGTTGGTAAAGCTTGCTTTCTTTGGTTCAGTTCTGAAGAAAGAAGCTTTACAAAGGCAAAAAAAGATTATCAATTTAATATTTGATAATCAATTTAGAATCTGAATCTGAATTTGAATCTGACAGATCAGATCTGAATCTGAATCTGAATCTGACAAATCAAATCTGAATCTGAATCTGAATCTGACAGATCAGATCTGATCTAAATCTAAATCTGAATTTGATGGATATGATCTGAATCTGTGTAGAATACTAATAATAATGATATAATAAGCAATACCTAATATGGCTAAATGTTCGTAATGGTATTGAATTTGATCATCATTTTTTGCTTGCTTAAATAAATTTTAAAAATTAATTGAAATTACTTTATTTTAAGTAATAATTACTAATATACGTTCTTACCATAACTGATCACTTGTATTCTTATGTATCATATAGATTGATTTTGTTAATATTGACTTCACGCCTATGTATATTAGAAGTATTAGCATATTCATAACCTCTAATATATACATTTGTACTATTTGATAATAATGTTACAGTATATAATTCTTATCTTAAAAGAGAATTATTAATAAACTCATATGATCATGTTAAATCATTATTATTTAATATTACCATATCATTAAACCTTTTTATACCTGTTTCTAATCCTGTTAATCTATTGGAAAATCCACCAAAGAAATAAATTTTTTCAGAATAAATAATGGCTTTCATATTCATTCGATTCTCTGGCTGTATTTCTGCAACTACTGGTACTTTCCATTTTTGATTAAATATATGAACCATTAAAGTAAATGAATTTTCATTATTTTGATTTTTCATAATTCCTCTAATTAAATAAATTACTAGATTATCATCATTTTTACTTAATACAATAGTTATACAGTTTAGGATATAATAAAATATCAAATGTTTCAATTTTGAAAATTTTATTAATAATTGGCTAAAAAAATCATATGATAATATTAAATTTCGTTTATTAATTCATCAATATTTTCAAAAATATAATCTGGAACAACTCGATGTGATTTATATTTTTTTAAAACATATTCAGCTTGTAAACCAATTAATCCTTTTTGATAACATTCCATAAATTTTGCTGATTTATTAGCATATTTGATTTAAAGGAACTGAATCTAATGCACGCGAAACTGTTTCTTATAATCCTTTTCATGTATAATTACAATGTTATCGGGTATATCATTTTGCAGCTCCCCAATACATTTCAATATAATTGAGTTCACAGTAAAATTTTGGATAAAATATTACTTTATGTCCTAATTCTTTAATAATTTCCTGCAATAATGGTTTTTGATTACAAAAATCCTCTTAAGCAGCCAAAATATGACATGCACAACATTTTGGATTTTTTAATAATATATCACTTTTACCACAAAAGCTTTTAATCCTTAATTCCATAAATTATGTTCTTGTAAAATTATTTTCATTCTTTTAGGTTTTCTACGAAGTGTTTTATCAGGATAATCAAAAGGAAATACCATATTTTGAACTTGACCATACCATTGAATATTGTATCATGCATAATTAGTTGTTTACCACCAGGATTAAGATTCATATTCATTATATTAAGAGTATTATTAGCTAATTTTGCATGACTAGAAGAATTATTAAAGGCAAATACAGCTATCATGCGGATGTGTTTTTTCAAAAATTGATATAGCTTTAGTTTTAATCTAAAAAATAAAAAATTTTTTATTTAATTAATAATTTTAATTTAATAATTTTAATTTATATTAATTATTATAATAAAATACCTGATCAATTAATTGATCAATATTCCACCATCCATTTAATTATAACACGAGTTTCACATAGAATGATATTATCAATTTCTTCTTCATTTATTTTTAATCTTCCAATTGTATCAGTTAGAAAATCACTAACATAAATTGTTCTTTCTTGTCATTTTTTTTGTAAAAGTTGCTCATTTTTAGATCTCCAACCTGATTTTCATCTATCATTTGATTAAAAAGTTGTTTCATCATAAGTAATAAGAACATGTATTTTTTGTTCACCTTCTAATTTAGAATCAGTTCTAATTTCAAGTTCATTACCAATAAATTTTGGCATTAAACTTTAATAGCTATAAAATTATATATATAAATATAAATATAAAAATTATAAATAAATTAAAACATAAATTAAAAATAAATTTATTATCTAGCCATAGTTTCAAGGAATTCTTTTCAATAAGTAATAACATCATCTCTTTCATGACCATCAATATACATTCCTTTTATATACTGACTAAATACAAATCCCATTTTTTTTAACCATTGAATTGCTGTTTTTTTGCTATAAAAATATAAAAATTTTAATAAAATATAATATAAAATAATTAATAAAATATAATGTGATAAATAAAGTTTACCTAATTTTATTTTGTTTTTTTATGCCAATAGAAGGTAAAATCTCATTAGAGATATAATCACAAAAACTGTGAACGGTAATATCAAATTTATGTTATTGTAAATATGATGCCACTTTTAGTTGAACATTCTTATCATCAAGAATACTGCTTCCTTTAAAATGTTTTCTATGATTACTTTGAGGAATATCATCATAATTAATAAATGTTTTAGCCTAACTTCTAATACAACGAGCAAACCATTCTCCTCGATTAAATAGGTTTGCAATAACTTGACTTGCATTTAATTTTGTATGACTTTTGTTAAGGAGTTGTAAATAGTATTGAGTATCTTTGAGTCAGATTTTATATCCTGGAGTTAAGTGCTCATTTTTAGATTTTAATTTGTTTTCAATTGTATCAATAAATGCTTGTATATTTTTTATATCACCCAAATTACCATCAGAGCTGACATCAGAATCAATATTAGGATTACTGCCTAATCTACCACCAGAGTAACTACCAGAATTACCATCAGAATTACCACTAGAACTACCACCAGAATCACCACCAAAACTATCACCAGAACCACTACCGGAGCCAGATAACAGTTGATAAAGGGTTTGCCCATTTTTTTTCTATCCTTTAATGCTTCAATTTTTTCAATATTTGGTTGTGCGTGAATTTTTTAAATATATTAATGGACGCTTGGATAAGTTTAACACCTTCATATTTTCGATTAAAACTAAAAAAAGGCGTTCTGCCTCATTCTCAATTTAATCATCAATCCATTCAATTTCATCCTTTGTGCTATCTTCATCATCTGAACTTAAAATATCATTGGAGATATTATGACTTTCCTTACTTTCGAGTTTTCTTTTCTTTGCTAAATCTTTATAATGTTATTTTTGTCATTTTAAATGTGGCATTTGTAAGTCCAATCAGTTGATACACATGCATGTAGACTAAACTATATATAAGGGGGAGTTGGATGCACAAACGAATTAGCTGATCAGGCCTATAGATTCTGATCTGGCCCACATTATAGAAATTTGTCTTAATTCAGACCGAAATTATTGTTTCAAATCTTCATTCACTTAGAAAAATATTCGAACTTTGCAGCTTAATAATTTTTTATCTTGATGTTTAATCAGAATAATCTCAACATTATATTATGGGGGCGATTAATATCTATCAAATTACAGTCAACTCTTGTTATAACGAACTCTATGTCCTAGACCTCAACTTCGCTATAAGGCTATAGTGAAGATTTTAAGAGATTTTATTGGCCAATTCGCTATAACAAGAGTATTTTTGTTATATTTGTTCAAAAAATTCGTTATATCAAGAGTTCGCTATATCAAGAGTTGACTGTATGTTGAGATATTTTGGATAAATACTCTGAAAAATTTTTTATTAAATTTTTAAGTTGGACAAATTTTATTGGATGCCTTATTGTGTCCCCCACTATACTACTACTTTTAAAGCCCATTTCTGAAGTTTCTGTAAGGTCAGTCCATGGAGGAATCTTTATATTAAATTGTTGAGATACGTCAAGAAAGAATACTTCATTTAAAGCATTGAAAGCAAAACCACCATCTTTTGTATACCAAAGAAATAAAGTTTATTTACTACAAGTACAGAGGAGTGACCATACTGACCCAAAGGAATAAATGGTTCGACTTCAATGAAGCAGTGATTAAATGAAATAAAAACAAATAATATAATATAAAAGACATTTTTCAAAGATAATGCTAAGTTGAATGCATGTTTGTTTATAAATGAAAATTGGTGTGTGTGAAACAATATTGGGCTAAATTCAGGTTCAACACAAAATTTGCTGCGCCATCATTCCTGAATTTATATTAGCGAGCTAAAATCCATATTAATTAAAAAAAAAAATGAAATTATTTAATTATCTATTATTTATTAATTTTATAACAGAAAAGAATTTGTATTCTATTATTCTTTTTCAAGAAAATTATTATTCGGAAATATGATAAAGAACTAACCATAAATCATAATATTTGTTTGGGTCGCACATAATAAAAACATAGTAAACGCCCCGATCATCAATCGGTACAACTTTGAATCGCAAATTTGCATCTTAAAATAAATGGATTAATAAATATTAGTAATGATTATTTTTATACTCAGAATTATTGTATAATTTGATATACCATTATATTCCTTTTAAGTTCGACAAAGGAAAGTGTCGTGGATCGGAAACAATAAAAAAGAGGCTTTTATTCACAAATCATGTGGAATGTTACACACCTTTCATTTATTTGGCCTTATCGCTTTCATACAGATTTTTATGAAACATGAACTGTAACTTTTGTATATCATTTAAATATCGTTGCATAGTTATAATTTTATTTGTTTGTTCTATGTTTTTAGCTGAATAATTTGCTTCTAAAGGACTGTTAGCACATTCCTCATTCCTTGTAGAAGTTAAGCTTTACTTTTTTGGCGGCGCGGGTGAAATAATTCCTCAAACCACCAAAGAAATCTTTTATATTGATGTATCTCAACCATTGGATAAATCAAATACACCATAGTTGTACCTTACGGAGTAAAGTCCGGCGATCTTTTTGAGTGCAATCATGCGAATTTTTTATGCAGACTGAATAAAATTTAATAAGACTTGGCCACCATCAGACTGAGATGACCATGCTGAGTCTTGTAATTTTGATTAATCGGACTGTTAGAATTTATATGACATATATAATGTGTACCCAATAAATCTCCGCAAAAACTCTATCGTTTTAAACTTAAAAGACAAATGGGCGTCACATGATTGTATTAATTTTATATCGAAATAATTTTTTTTATAAAACCATGATTTGGATGGAAAAAGTTCTTCACACTTTATGCATTTTTATAAAAATTTCTGATTTCTGACCATTACACTGCGTCATACAGCCATATGTATCAGTATTGTTTATTAACAAAGAACCATCTAATCAATCCTAATATTTAATAATTTGCTGCAAGAAAGCTTTATATTTTTTAATTGTAATGATATATACATTTAGAATTTAGTCTTTATATATGTATATTACAGCATGACATGATAATTATTATAATAACTAACATTTGGTATTTTCTCCGGTGTAGCATTATCGTCAATAATATCCATATTTACAGTATTCAAATATTTCTTGAAATAATTTTATAAAGAAATTTAAGAGAATATATATGTAAAAATTAAACTCATTATAAAAGATTAAAATAAATAACAAGACATTATAATGAAATCACTCAACCACGAAACTACTCATTATATTAAAAATAAATTAATATCATTATAATAAAATCATTCACTGCGAAACCACTCATTATAGTGAATATAGTGAACGTGAAAAAAAGAGTTTATGATGATATTGGTCACAATAAAGCTTGTGTGACGTTAAAACTAATTGTCGACTCAAATAATTTTAGGCAAGTTACTGGACTGCGTGGTCCGATGATCAGAACCCAAATTCATATGACTGAGCTAAAAAGTGACATGACTGTACTCAAAAAGATCGTCGGACTGTACTATGCAAGATATACTCAAACCATAGTACATTATTAGCCAGTCTCAAGAAAATCCTCATAATTTCATTTTGTTTCCTTTTTTTGATACCATTTATAGCCAAGGATCCCAATCATCATTAAAATTGCGGTACCCACAATTCCGCTCAATGCACCAATTACAAAATTAAATTTTGGAAAAGCCGGAGGCATTGTAGGTTTTGGTAAAATTGTATTTGAAGGTGTAGGCTTATGTTCAAATTTATCAACCCAAATAAAGTTATTAGAGATATAAATATCTAACAAGTAAATCGAAATTTCTGTTAATCCATTTTGATGTGTAAGATAACCTATATAATTCAATAAATCATTTATTTATTAAATATTACGTACTTGGAATATTTACCAAAGCAACAATAATATAATTTTCAACTAAATGAGCTGAATGATGAACAAGTGATGGAAATTCATCAATATTTGATGATATTCGCGGTATGGTCCATTCATATGTTTGGGTATTCAAAATAGCCAAGTCTGGTACGGCTTTAATAGTTTTATTACTGTCACCTTTTGTCCCACCAATTATAATTATTTTTTCATCTTGAACTATATAAGATTAAAAAATATTTTTTTAATTGATGTTTCAAGACATAAATTATTAATGGTAGTAAAACTATACCTAATACGGCTGAATGACCGAAACGTGATTCAATTTGACCAAAACTCAATGCTTGCTTAAATATTTTTGATGTTTAAATTAATTGTTTTAAGCAAAATGAATCATAATAAATACTTTACACTTATTATTTTTGACCAGTTGTCAAATTTTGTATCATAAAGGTCAATTTTGTTAATATCTATTTCACGCCCAATTTTATCAGTAGTTAGTTCCCATCCTCCAATATATACAATGATACCACTTGATAATAATGTTGCTGTATATGCAATTCGTTTTGAAGGAACATTAGCAATAGAACCATATGACCACGTTAAATCATTAGTATTTAAGTATCATTTAATAATATTATATTTTCCAATTCTAAAGAACCATATAAATTTTTCCGGCATTATCAACGACGGCTTGAAGAAATCCTCGTCTCAATGGTTCTGTTCCCTTAATTATAGGTGCATTCCATTGCTCGGAATTTGGATTAAATGTATGAACTAGTGAAATAAAAATATCTGCATCATTTTTATTTATTATATATCCTCCTATAAGGTATATTGTCAAGTTATAATTACTATCATTCACTGCAACAGTAGTTTCCAAACAACTACTAAATTTTATTCCTGAATTTAATGTAATGTCAGTTCATGACGGAAGCCTCGAATCAAATTGTTGTGATATGTCAAGGTAAAATACTTCATTTGTACAGGTTACTTCATTTCTTCCACCAAAAAAATATAGTTTATTTCCAACAAGGACAGATGAATGAACGCCACGTCCTACAGGAGTAAATGACTCAACTTTAAAGACCAAATGAATAATTATGATGAAAAATAATTTAAGTAATTTATTATATTTTTTGCAAGCCATAATAAAAATTTTACTTAAAAAAAAAAATTTTTTTTTGCCAACTTTATAATTTATAAATGAATTTTACATTACACAGCATCAAGATGCGCCGACCTTATGTTAAATGCAAATCCTTTGTCAGTACAAATTAATATTTATATCAATATAAGCAACGGTCTTGATATAAATAAATAGATTATAATAAAATCAGCTCTTTCTGCAGAATTTAGATTGAAAAACGGAATTTAATTTTTTTAAAAAAAATCCATTAACTCATTTCTCATTTTTATAAAAAAATAAGATAATTATAAATCGTTTCATTTAAAAATTTTTGAAATATATCAACAAATCGTCTCCTGATAAAATTTTAAAACAAATTCAAAAAAAAACTGTCATTTTAGATAGATTTCAAAGTATAAAAATTTGCTTCCGCTGCTTTTTAAATAAAAATTTTCAAATTACCATCACTAATACTTTTTTTAATAAATTTTGTTAATTTAAAATCGGTATTATGTATATATCGCTTTATAACAAATACGAAAATTTATTATATGTTTTTCAAATACAAGTTTATAATAGTATAATAATTAATATTAAAATAGGAATCATTATCTTTGAAAATTATGTTAGTTCTTTTATATTCATCTCGTATTTACTCATTTTCTTATATTTGGTGTTTTTTAAATATTTAAATTTGTTACATTGTACAAGTAATACTTTTTATTCTATTTATTAGTAATTTTCTAACTATTTTTCTTTATTTAGAACTTTTAGACGGAGAACTTGGAAAGTGTAGTGCTTCTTACTTTGTATTAACTTTATTCTTTAAAGAGGGTTTCATTTTTAAAAAATAATGAAACATTTTTTGGTTGCTGCATTCTGCACAATTCTGTAATCTTTAAAGTTATTAAAAATTAAAAGATTTTTTAAGTGCTGTACTTAGTCTATTCTTTATTGTAAGAGAAGAGTTTAAATGCTTCAAACGGACCTTGTGATAAAATTTTTTGATTATTAGCATGTAAAGTGAATGAAAATGGCTTTACATTTATATAGAAAGTATTTAAATGATTTTACCGGTAAATAATATGGTACGGACTTATATATATATTCAATTACGGATATAGATCAAATCCGTTACTTTCATAATTTAGAATTAAGTTTAATTGATAAAACCATATAATGAATCACAAATTAAATGCATTATACCTCATTAACTTTATAACATGTAGAGAGATTTCAACTATTAAATCACTAATTCAGAATGTTAAATTAAAATATTTGTTATTTTGAGAAATCTTCATCGTTCAATGATTTAAGAAATAAATTAAATGTACATGCGTTTTTAATTATCTATTTGATTGATTTGTTATCGTATACTTTAAAGAATATCTTAAAAATTGAAATAATAAAAAAGTAATATTAATAGTTATAAATTATTATTATGCATTGTTACCTGTAATTCTCATAATGAGTATAAAAGGAGGAAATATGAAATTTTTATCTAATTTTAGTTTTAAGCTAATGACTGTGATCGGTCAAGTGAACCAATGAAAAGTTTTTCATCAAAATTTAGATTTCCTCTTTTTTTATTGACAACCGCTCACATCTTTCTGTTTTCGCTTTTGATACCATCTATAGCCCACGATTACAAATGTCATTAAAATAGCGGACCTAAAATTCCGCCTATTGCAGCAACTATAGTATTTTTTTTACCATCGGTATTTTTAGAATCCGAAGCAGTTGTAGTTGTATTTGAAGCAGATATACTTTTTGGTTCAAGTTTATCAACCCAAATATAGTTATTAGGGAATTTAGTATCTAACAAGTAAATTTTATTTGACAATGAAGGTTCTGATAAACCATTGAGATTTGTAATACGACCTAAATAATTAAATAAATTATTATACTTATTAGATAGAAATGTTGTTTACCAAAAGCCACAATCATAAAATCCCCAACTAAATTTGCTGTATGATAAGCAAGTGATGGATATTCATCAATATATGATGATAATTGCGGTACGGTCAATTCAAATGGATTCGTTTCAGTATTCAGAACAGCCAGGTCTGGTATGGCTTTAATAGATTTATCATCATCTTCTCCTTTCACCCCTCCATATATAATTATCTTTCCATCATGAACTATATAAAAGTAAATAATATTTATGTTAATTATGTGCTAAGCATAATAATGACATTATAATAAGCCATACCTAATACGGCTGAATGTCCGTAACGTGATTGAATTTGATCATCATTTCTTGCTTGCTTGCTTAAATAAATTTTAAAAATTAATTGAAATTACTGTATTTTGCGTAATAATTACAAATATACGGACTTACCATAACTGACCACTTGTTTTCTTTTGTATCATAAAGATTGGTTTTGTTAATATTTACTTCACGCCCACGTTCATCAGAAGCATCAACATATTCATAACCTCCGATATATACAATCATACCATTTGATAATAATGTTGCAGTATATAACTCTCGTCTTAAAGGAAAATTATCAGTAGACCCATATGACCATGTTAAATCATTAGTATTTAATATATCATTAAAGCTAACAAATTTATATCTAAATTGTCAGTTGATCCTCCAAATACATAAATATTTCCAAAACCATCAGAAACGGCTTGAATTTCTTCTCTTCTCGATGGCTTTTTTCCTGTAATTATAGATACATCCCATTTCCCGTTTTTTGGATTAAATGTATGTACAAGTGAAGTAAATACATCCTTAGAATTATTTTGATCAAGCATACTAGGTATATATATGATTGGGTTATTATTCTTATCATTTACTGCAACAGTAGTCGCCCAACAACTTCTAAAACCTATTTCTGAATTTAATGTAAGATGGGTCCATGACGGAAGTCCTGAATTAATTATATCTAGAAATAATACTTTATTTGTACAAGTTGTTCCGTTTTCTCCACCAAAAAAATATAATTTATTTTCAACAAGGACAGATGAATGGGCATAAAGTTCTACAGAAGCGAATAACTCAATTCTAAAGAACAAATGAATTAATATGAAAACGAAACAGAATTTAAGTAATTTATTATATTTATTGCAAGCCATAATTCAAATAAATAAATTTTTTTTTTTTTGAGAAAATTTACATCAACGACATTTTTAGAAGTGCCGATCTTCACATGTTAGAATCAGTTTTAGTGTAATTCGATAATAAATCGGTTGGTCGCAAAATTTCGAAACCGGTTGAATGCTATGAGCTTGTCAAAAAGTGTTTAGGAATTTTGCTAGTAGATACTGAACATTTAAGGCGCCCAAAACTTCGTTTGGCGTTCTAGTAAACACATCGTGAATAAATGTTATACTTAAATAGTAAAAATTTTGTATGAGCTATTGCGCATTAAGACGATCGATGACGACGATGACGATTAGAAAAAATTAATTATCGAAGTAGTTAGATATAACTTAAGTATTATAAGTAATGCAGCAACAAATCAGAATGAACTCGAATCAGATTGATACAAGCCCAAACAAATATTATTTTAAAATCTTCGGAAATCTTTTTCAACATAATGTAAATTATAGACGAAATTTTTTCCCCATAAGGATGATTTTAAAATAAGGGCAATTATTTCTTATTGGAACCAACATACGACTTTATAATATTTACCATTATCTGGTGTTTTAAGAAATCGGCATTTACGAATGGCACATTAACTGCGGAAAAATAATGAAAAATGTTAATTATATTATAATGTCAATTATGTATATAAATAAAAAAATATTAAAAACGAAATTTAAATAATTATTTTGGTATAAATATTTAATATAACAGATTAATTATAATTTTTATTTTTATTTCAGTTGTTATTTAGTAAATAGTTGCCTTAGGTCGGAACTGAGTTAGAATAAAATCGTTGTTTGATAATCTGATGACTATTGTAAATAGTGTATGAGGCCAATTTTTATGATTAAATATTTATTAACAATTAATTAATATTATTGATTATTAATAAATAAATTTTATATAGTATTATATGTAATAATTATTTTTTGTATTTCCTTTTCTTGTTTGTATAGGATCTGTATTCTTGCAATGGTCATTTTATTTACTTAACCATTATTGTGAAGACTTTGATTAACCTTTTAGATAATTATATTTGACGGTAACAATAAAGGTAAAAGTACATTGAAGAGTTTTTGAATTTAACATGCCTAATTTGAAAGTTGCATGAAAAGACATTCCGTAAAAATTTGCAATTCCTTAGCACAAGCTTCGGATGCTAAGAAATGTCATTAAAAGAATTATTTATTAACTTACAGAAAGTTCGATATTTTATAATTATCAGTATTTAATTATACTTACTATTGTTTAAACTCAACTAAATTTATTTATTTTATTGATTACCTATACAAAAATGTTCACCATACCAAAGAAACGAGCTAATAAAATTTTATATTTCAAAAAATATTAAAAAAACAAGATATATTCGTATTTAACAAACTATTTAATCCAATTAATAATTATCGAAAAAAAGTCTGTTTATATTAAAATTATCTTTTTAAATTTTGATTTTAATTTTAAGCATATTTATAAAAATTTACTGAAAAAGAACGAATTCAAGTCCAATAATCGAAGTTAATTGCTTTCTCTTGTCAGATAGAAAGTCGATTTATTGATCATTAAAGAAAGTATAAAAATTAATTATGCACCTTAGAACTGTAAGTAAATGGTGAATGAATATTCCTATGATAGAAACAAATATTACAGTATTTAAACCACTCAGGCATATATTCCTACAAAATATAAGAGTTCTGAAACTCTAATAAGTTGGCTTCTCATTTCTCATCCAAAGATATGGGAACTTTGCTATTATATCGGGTTCCAGGGAACCCTACAACCAAAAATGAGATTTTTGCTTAATATAATATACCATATATAATATGTACTTTATATTTATGGTCTATTACTAATATAAAGCAAACAAAATGGTCGGTAAATCATATAACACTCTAAAATTATATTCTTAGATGTTATGAAAATAATTAATTAAAAGTTTCGGACCATCTGTGATTTTTTTATTTTAAAATAATTTATAAATGAAAAATAAAAGTAACACTTTATATTTAGTTTAAACTTTAAGTGTTCGCATGGGTGAGCTGGTATTTATACATCACAGAAAAAATTTTATCGTAAATCTGAAATATAATAAAAAGAAATAAAAAAAAGAAAAACAAAAATAATAATTCCCAGTTTTAAAAGTTTATACTTATACCTTATAATAAATCTTTGGTGAAAAACTAATTACGCACATAAATAGTCAACACCAATTAATTCAGCATTTGATAAAGGTTTTCTAAAAAAGCAAACTCTTTGTGATATCAGAGTTAATTTCAACTTCGGTCCAGTCCATAATAATAATCGTCGTTTATACTGAAATACAACTAAATATATGGCATTATTCCATCAATAGACAATTCACTTATAATGACAATTAAAAAAATATATTAATGTAATTGTAAATCAAAAAATTTATTTCGCTTGTAATAAATAAATACATTAATTTATTTAAATATAACAGTCGGTAATTAATTGATATCATAAACTTGAGGTGTCCGAACAGAAAATATCAGCGGTCTTGTTCTCCCCTGAATGTTATATAAAAATTATTATCTGTTTATATAAAGAAAAGCAAGTTCAATTATTTGATTAAAGAAAATAATTTCAATATTACATGGTTTACTTTTTCTAAATTTTGTTTTGAATATAAATTGTTAGATGAATTAATCTTCATTAAATTTTTCTTCTAACTTTCTTCACACTCATCCTCATCTAGTTTTCAAAACTGTAAAAATGTCTGAAATTTTTTTTTTTTTTTAAAAAAAAAAAGAAAGATAATAATATAAAATTAAAATAATTATTAATAGTTGAATTCTTACAATTTCATTTAGTTTCGCCATTTGATAACATTTATTTCCATGAAATCCAATTATAATAACAATTGCAGTACCAACAATTCCGCTTATTGTACCAATTATAACATTAGGTTTAGGTAAAGTTTTAGGTTCAAATTTAACAACTAAAGTATAGCTGCTGATAGCTAATAAGTATATTTTATTTTCATTCGAACTGATAATATTTGCTAATCCATTTGTATGAGTAAGGTGATTTATTTATTTAGACAAGTCAAAATGGAAGTATTAGTATTACGTAAAAGGAATACTTGCCAAATGCCACAATCTTATAATTTTCAACTAAATTAGCAGTATGAAAAGTAAATGGTATGTCACCAACATTTGATGATGATTGCAGCTTGGCCCATTCTAATGGATTCGTTTTAGTTTTAAATCAGCTAGGTCTGGTACGGTTTTAATAGATTTGCTATAATCGCCTTTTATCCCACCATTTATAATTATATTTTCTTCATTAACTATATCAATGTAAATAGAATAATTATATAATATGTAAAGACAATAAATGACCGTAGCGGGATTAAATTTGATCATTTCTTCTTGCATTCTAAATAAGTTTTAATTTAATAATTATTTAAGAAATGAATTATAATTATTACAGTTATCGTTAGATTTAGTATCATAAAAGACAATTTTGGTTAATATTCACTTCACGCAATTTATTATCATTTGTTACTTCCTGACCTCCAATATATACTATCAATCCATTTGTTAATAATGTTGCAGTATATACCATACTCGTTTTAAAGGAGAATTATCAATAGTACCATTTGAAAATGTCATATCATTTGTATTTAATATTATTATAACGGTCATTGAATTTAAAGCTGATCCTCCTAAAACATAAATATTTCCAGTACATCAGCGACAGCTTGATTCCTCTTTGTCCAATTGGCTCTATTCCAGAAATTATAGATACATTCCATTGCCCTGATTTTGTAAATGTATATACTAGTGCGGTAAAAGCAGCTGCATTATTTTGATCAAACATAGATCCTCCAATTAGATATATTGACGGTTATTGTTATTATTTAATGCAACAGTAGTCATCAAACAACTAAAAAATTTATTCCTGGATTTAATTTAAGGTCAATACATGGTAAAGTCCTGTGCAGTTGAGAACTATTATCATTAACAATCATTATTATTCATGATTACTCATAGATTTTGATTGTTTTCAACACTTTCATGTTTTGAAATAAATGTATTTTTCTCCACTTTTACATTTTCATCATTCTTTTGTATATACAAAATTTTACATTCGCACGTATGCATCGTATGCACATTTATTAGAGTTATCTACTTCTTTTATAATTTTTCTATAAATATGGATGTGCACTCGAGCACACGCTCACACGAGATTTAACAAAAAGAAAAAAACAAAAAATTGAAGTTTAAATCCGAACCAATTTCTCCGACCCCAAAGCATCCTACTAACTTCAATTCTCCGAACCTAGCACTACCTCTTCCAATTTATCGACCTAAGAAAAATCGAACTGAACACAAGAATTTTTCCGATCTTCCGACTCAAATAGCAACTCCGATCAATTTTTACTAAAAAATTTATTTTTATTTCACTTTTACAATAGACATTTTTATATTTTTAAATTAGATTTTTATTTAAAAATCATACAGTCGCGATAAACTTACAAAAAGACAGAAAAAGGTAAAAAAAGTAAAATAGTTGCAACTAAAAAAAAAACTTTCACTAAGACCTTAACCGAATTAGGGAAAGAAAAAAATAATTCAACTGTTAAAAAATATGAATAAAAAACAAGACTAAGGATATCCAAATAATAGGTGGAGCCGATAATTGCCATTATCCCATTTATAGCATTGAAGAAGAGTATTTTGTTTTAATTTTCCCCACTGGTCAAAATATTGAGTTTATCGAGGATTTTTGAAAAAGAGAAATAAAAACCAAAGAGAAAAAGAAAGGTTTTTGAAAAGTTGTGAAAAAAAAAGAGTAGTTAAGTATCCTCGTAACATTATTTTATGATGCAGTATTTAATGAAGCGATTACTCGAAAAAAAAAATTATCCTACTAAGATAGAAGAGTGCCACTTATCGACGGAACAGAAATTTATTATCTAAAAAAATATAAATAAATTTTTCATCTCTTCCCTGGTCTAACTTTTCCATCTGGGTAAACATTGTCATAACTTCCATCTGGGTGTTCCACATCCCAATGAGGTCCGCCGTGAGAATTAGGATTGTCTGAATTTTCTCCTGTAGGAACCCAAACGCTTCCTTTTCTATCTGGATATCCTTTACGATTACTTTTTGGAGCTTTTTTCAACTTGCCATCCCAGTTTTTAGGTTTCTCATAGCCGTTTTTTTCAGTTGGTTTGCCTGGTGCTTTAGCGTAGCAGATTATATTTTTCAAATTATCCAAAGTGAAACAACTTGTTTTATCACTATATCCCTTTTTAAGAAGAAGTTGTCTTTCTTCACTAGTAATACCATCAAGCTACCATTCGTGAATAGTTCGTTCTCCTAGGTAAGTAGAGGTATTGGTGGAATTAGAAGTAGGAACGGAGAGAGTAGCAAATTCATCAACAAGATAATTAATAGTTCTTCCTCCGATTTCTATTGCTTTAAATGCAACAACCGTTGTAGCTGCCACAGCTGTTGCTACAACTGCAACTTCAACGACTTCTTCCACCAAAACTTGCAATAAGGTTGTGAAAATGAAAGCCATAATCTAGGCAGAAAAAAAGAAAGCGTTTAGATTTACTCCATTTGGCAGATTTATGTTAATCATTTACGCCAATCTTATGACCTAATTATGAGATAGAGGTTTGAACAGGTTTGATAGAATTTGAGAAAAATTCGGTTTAAACCGGTTCCAACATAAAACCGGGTCTGGTTTTAAAGATTCAAAAATCTGGTTTTAATAAAACTGGTTGATTGCGAAAATTCGAATTTAATTGTTTAAACCCGTTAATTTAACATTTAAAAATAAATGTTGCGTCATTTAGTAGTTACGAAAGTCAAAGAAAATTAAGATCACGTGGCGCATTCTGTTGTCCTTGTTACATTGATACACATTAGTAAATCATTAAATAAATAAAAAATAAGCGAGATAAGCATTACGAGTGTACATTTATTTTCATTACATTTTTCCAGCTGATCCAACTCTAACCTAGATACACAAGAATAATTAGTAAAATAAATATTTCGCTCCGGACCAGCAACCGTTTCCGTTTCCTAGTTATATTTACCTGGTGATCACAAACCTGGTCTATGCATTAAAATCAAACTTTACAATGGCGTTAAAAGATTAATTTTTTTTTTTAATATAAATTTTTATAAATTTTTACTATAATTAATAATTAATAAATATTGTATTTTTCGAAGATTATTTCGATGATTCAATTTTTATGTATATTTTTTTTACTTTAGGGTGCGATTCGAATGAACTTTTCATTCGAACTTCAGCAAAAAGACATTACAGAAGATCCTTTAAAGTGGTGCGATGCAGTTTTATATTTTATCTCATCAAATATTTATCCATTCCAGCAACTTTTGTACCTACCAAATATTGTTTAAAACGCGGGTAATTATATATTTCAGTAAACGTACTCAAATCAAGCTTTATTTTTAAAAAGAAATAGTAATCATTTTATTATTTTCTCAATTTTTTATCTATCATTTAACATTTAATTAGCTTAATATTTTTTCTTTTAATAAAATTAAATATAAACTAGATTTTGCAGTTTGCGGGAGACTTCGTCTCCCGTTTAGCATTAAATAATTGATTACATAACCAATTCAATTAAACTTTAAAATTTCATTTATGATAAATAATAATATAAATCCAAATTTTTGAAAACATTTAATTATATTGATAAAAAAGAAGTTTAATTTTTATTAATTAAATTAATTTTTCTAATTAAATTTTTCTTTGCAGTTAATTTTTTTTTTTGATTATTTTTATTAATTTTTATTTCAAAAGGCAAGTATCAGCACAATATTTGTCATAAAATATACAGTATATATTTTATAGGCAAATTTTTCATATGAAAAACTTACTGATAAGATTATTGGGTAACCTATGTAAAACTATTCGCCCCACAACTTGGGCTTTAGCTTATGAATAGTTTAAATTTAATGTTAATAGTTAATTATTAATAAGTTTTTAATATTGCAAAATCATCGCTTATTTGTAGCTAATAAATGCTTATTTAGCATTCCATATTTTATTAAGATGTGAAATCCCCCAATTATATACAGTATGTAGATTATTTTGATTATTTTATTTCATTTTTGATATTATTAAATTAATTTAGCATCAACATTACTTCATTATTTACTAAATTAAAAATACTCTGCTTACATTTAAAATTGAATACAATACTATATTCTTGAAAATTTCAATAGAAAACCTGAAGAATCTGAATCTTTAAAAAAAATATCGACTTTGTATAAAACCATAAAATATTTGCTATTTATAATATTAGTATGACAGAATAAATCTAAAAAGAACCTTTTAGGTGATATATGGTTTAATATCCTTGGTCTTCTTGTTTAACAATTGCAAAACTCTCTAACAATGTATATTCTCTCATAGTCTATTTTTAATATAACAAATCAATTCAGGGAAATAAGATCTTAAACTTACTAAGCAGAAATTTATAGAATGCAATTGTGTACTTTGTATTCATAAAATGAATTTAATGACTTGTAAAGTTCTCTTTATTGATGAACTTTATCTTGTGATCTTGATTTGTATATTGATTAAGAACTTAAATACAAATACTTTTTAAACACATCGTGAGAACTTGATCATATGATCAATTCGTTCTAATTCTCTATACTAATGTTATTCCTAATATTAATTCCAATTGTATAGTATAATGATAATTAATGCTGAAGAAAATAATCAAAAATTATGATTTGTTACTTATTATAATTTTGAAAGAAGAATGTTATTGGTTAAAAAATCTAATAGATATACATCTAATGCTTGAGTAATTAATGTTCAGGGATTAGAATTTTGCACAAACTGGACTTATAGAGAAAGATATTCAACCTTTTTAATATTAGGTCAGATCAAATATTTAACAAAATGATAATTGCAAAATCATCAAATCATCTTAAGACTGGGTTTTCAAGGAATGTTCCTTAATCAGGTAGAATTTTAATAGCTATTTCTGTAGTAACAAATAGTCAGGATTCTTAAAATTGAAAATAGAAATATTGAAATTCTTATAAACTATTAATTGCGAAAAAAGTATAAATTACCAGTATTAGAGATTAGAACAGTTTGTTATGCTTGATTTTTCAGTAATAAAGAGTTTTCATAAATAACACATGTATGTGTATCAAAGAAAGCACTATTAATATTTATTGATATTTGTTTGTAATTAAATTCTAGAGCTTGAGAAATCACTACACAGGTCATATATAAGGTAATAGGAAGAAATTTCTTTGATAATATAAGGAAAATAAAAAAGTATCAAAAGTTTTAGCCAGAACCCATAGCAATAAAAATAATAAAAATGAAAATTCAAAATATTTATAGTAACTTATTAAATAGAATTTATAATGCAATTCAAAAATAATTTTATGAAATGAATCATGATATATTAACTCCATTTTGAAATAAAATTTGTGTCAAGAACTTATATATTATTGAATCTGTACAACTAAAAACTTTATTTTAATATAAAAAAAATTTCTAATAAATGACTAAACTATAATTATTCATAAAAGTACCTATTATATTTTGAAATAGTTAATTCTGAAATTAAAGACCTTTCTTAATATTTGTTTCTCTAATTTCTTTAGAAATAAATAATATAATCAATATAATTAAAATTAAATATATTATTTAAATTTACTATATAATACTAAATATTATTATATATCAAATAATCATACATACAAAAAGTATATTTGAATATTGCAATATATAAAGTAGATTCCTTTAAAATTATGTCTCACACTCTTATATGTAAAAATTTTAGATCATAAAAATGATTATGTTACCATATAAACATATAAACATAATCACTATCATTTAAAATTGATTATATAACTAATCTGTCAACTTAGTCAATGAACTTTTTTGTTGAATGTAAAACTATCGACCGGTTGATTCATTTATATAAAGTGTCTATTAGAATTGTTTTTCTAAAATCATAAAAATATTCAATTATACAAGTAGTTAATAATTACTATTAGTCCTTAATTAATCATTAAATTAACGTTAAATCTTTTATCATTTAATTAAAGAACTTTTCTTTAATAAGATCTAATCATTCAGATTTTTGATCGAGTTTTAAGTTGATAATTACTGGCAGATAAAATTGTGTAACTTGAACAACAAAAAGGTGAAAATTTTTTGATCATATAACAAAAACAAATAGTTAATAGGTTTTTGTTAAAATTTTTTATGATCAGAAATTCCCAAATTTAATTATGAGTTTGATCACATATTTGAATTGTTAACAGATTTTATGACTAAAATCCAAATGATCAAAAATGAACAGGCCTAATATCAAATCATTTTATCACTATTTTCATTATAATTTTATCTTACAAATAATAAAATCTCTTAGAAATGAAGAATTAATTTCTTTTTGAAATGAAAATTATATAGTTACTTTTAATAGATCTATTTGTTTATATTCTAAAAATATTTCATGTTCAAGAAAAATGTTACCTCATCTTATTATTAAAAATAATGTAGTATAAAAAATTATAAAAAAAAGGTTTATTATTAAGGGTGTAAATTTGTTAAACAAGTTGAAAGACTGACTTATCTTATTTTCTTTTATTTTCCTATTATTTTAACGCTCTTATTTTTTTTTTCTAACTCTTGATTGGGTTCTGTCTAATCAGTCTGTTGCAGCAAAAGTAAGGATTTTTTTGCATTATATCAGATTACTAATCTTTTATTTATTTTCCTTTTTTTTATTTAAACAATTTTAGGTTTAGATTCAGATTTTGATTGAATTGTTTAAATAAAGATAAGTTGCAAATTTGTATTATTTTTTTATCATTATTTTGAATTATTAATTGTTTTGTTTTTTTAATTTAATTAATCAAATTAGTGATCAATTGCATCTCATCTACCCTTAAAAAGTTAAGCTTAAATTTTTATATATTTTTTTTGATTTAATAAAAAAGTGTTGATTAGCTATACTGTTATTGATTCTTTTTTTTGTAATATCTAATAATTATATTATATAAACTGATTTTATTTTTTTTAAAAAAGGCTAAACTAGAAACATAAAAATTTAAATATGAATATTTTTTTTAATATATAAAGAACTTCTATTCCATTAAAACATTATAGTAAAACAGTATATAAAAACAGTATAACAAAATACAGAAATAGTATAACAAATTACTGAAATAGTATAATAAAATACTGAAATAATATAATGAATACAATAACAGTAAATAGTAATAATATTTTCTTAAAAATGACATCAAGATATTTTTGAAAACCTTTTCTTTTTTATATATTACAAAGTAATAATTAGTGGTAATATAAATACAATTTTCCTTTTAAGTCAATTTATTTACCTTTTTTATATTGGACATATATTATTTTTTATCAACCAAAATGTATATTTTGTTAATTAAAGAAAAATAATTTATAAACATGAACATTATATAAACCTTATAGCAATTTAATTTTTCAGATTTATTATAACTGAATGTTCAGTTTAATCAGTTTTATTTAAATTCAATTTACAGTAGTGGCAGAAAATAATAATAATGTCATATGACTTGATTAACATTGCTTACTAAAATATGAATAGGGAACTTTATTGGGATATTTTCTTTTTACTAATGCTACAAAGATCCTTGAAAGAAGGTGAACATTCTAACAGAATAATGATTCTAAGTATAAAGCAAAATTAACAATAATTCTTATTCAAGAAAATATTCACAAGTGCTTAATTGGTCATCCTATTCTTCAGATACTAATCCCATAGAGAACTTATGGACTATAATGAAAAAAAGGGTAGAAAAAAAGGTAAATCAACATATAGCATAAAAAAAATCAGTTAGATTAAATGATTTTTTGCCAATTATTCGATCTGAATAAGAAAATCTTGATTTAAACTTCCTATTGAATTTATATGCAAGTATGAAAAAAACATTTAAAAGATGTTATTAAAAAGAAGAACCATATAATTAACCATTAAAATTTTATTTTTATTTACTTGTGATATTATATTATATGTTATTAAAATTTTTTATAAATAAATTAAAAATGATTGAAAAAACATATAGCTTAAAAATTATTATAATTTTTCACCACTACTGTAAATTCAAGTCTCAAATTAAAAAAGTTTTTAAAATCAGTTTGTGAAAATAAAACCAGTTTCAACCTCTATTATAAGACTTTGCTAATAAAAATATTTAATCTTTTTACTGAAAGTAGCCTAAAAATAATCAAATTGTTGAAAATATCAAGATAAAATACTTCATTTGTATAAGTCATTTTATTTCTTTAGTTGTATTTTAAATGTATTAATATCTAAAATGTGCAATTAGAATATTCTAAATGTGAAAATTGTTAGGATATTCACTTACCTCAAATGCATATTTATTCCAAATGAATACTTCAAATAATATCCCAAATACTCACTTCAAATATATCAAGTGATCATTTCCTTCAGACTATCCTGAATGACCATTTCAATATGTCCCAAATGACTACTTCATGTTTTAATTTAATTTTATAAATCTTTATATTTGAAAATATAAAAAGCATAAGATTTTATTTTTAAACAAATACCCCCTTTACAATTAATTATATCATTATTATTAGAAGCTTCAAGACTACAAAAATTATCTGAAGTTAAAATTTTCAATATAAATGCAATACAAGAATATTTGTGCCTTTTATTTATAATTTTAATAAAGCTTTATTTATTATTTGGATATCTGAAATAACATTATTCAAAATACGTATTTAGAATATTATCCAAAATATTCATTTAAATTATTATCTAAAATATACATTTAAGATATTAATATATTTAGAATATAACACTTCCATTAAATATATATAACTTATTTCTAATAAGAACAAATAGCATGACATCTTACAGGAATAAATAATTTAACTCTAATTTAAATATGAATCACAATAAGTTATGTTTAATTTTCATATTAATTTATATATATTTTAGAGAAAATTTTAAAAAAAAAAATATTTTAAAATTATTAATTTAGTATTTATATTACCTTACATTGCATTTTACTTTTTTATTAGATTAAAACTAATCTCATATATATATTAAACATTTATATTTTAGCAAAAATTTGTTTTTTTTATTATATTATCATATTGTAAAAAACAGCAGCTAAAATTTTCTGATTTAATAATCTGTTATGTCATTAAATTTAGTGATTTAGCATTTATTTTAAATTTTTAAAATAATATAATCCATAAGGTCTCAGCCAAATAATTATCAAAACACTTATCATATATACCTTTTTTTAGTTATAATCTACTAGAAAACTTTGCTTGTAAATTTATTTTCTAGATTTTAGATTATAAATTTAGGATTAAAATTGATGAATCTAAATTCTAAATCTAAGATAAAATATTACCTACCTCTTTTCTAATAATTAACGATTTATTTATTTATTTATTTGTTATTTTATTTACTTTATTTTAGAAATAAAAATTTTTACATGCTGATTATATAATAATATACAAAAAAATAAACAATTAAACAATTTTTTTTTAATCAAATAAGAAATAAACATCAAATAAGTAAAATAAATAATGAAAAATATAAACAAATTACTATTATTATTAAAAATTAATTTTTTTTTTACTAAATTAATTATATAAAAATATTTTTACTTTTAACTAAAAAAGAAATTTATCATATTAAACTTGAAAAAATATCATAAAATTACTCTTACTTTAGATAGAAACATATTTTTAACTAGTCAAACTAATGTTGATCTTAGTAATTATTCTAAATAGAATAATGTAAATATATCTTACATTGATAGATCTGCTTTCATGACTGATCCTGATGTAATACTAAAATATCAATGATTAGAAACTATATCTAGAACAAATTCTCACTGTGACAGGTAAAATTTTAGATAGATTTAATTGGTAGAATATAAAGTCAATTTTATTGCCATGTAGATTTTTTATGAAGATTATTTTGTCTATTTTATTATTATCGATCAATTATGCAAATCTTTAGATGTCAATTTTATTGGCTTTCATAATTATGTAGATCATAGATATCCATTTAGTTACCTGCAGATCTGGCAATTTTATTGATATAGCAATTTTATTGCCTAACAAAATAACAACTTTATTTTCTTCAATATATTTAGTTTAATTTATTTTATTATTTATTCAATATATATAAATATCTCTGTATTTTTTTTGAGTTTCAGCACTGATAAGATGTTAATCTTTTAGGTACTGAACTAATTTATTATATTAATAAAGAAGTATAATTAACTAAGTATAAAACTTATCCTTCGCAAATCCTTTGAAATTGTTATAAATTATCTGTGACCTTTTGCATTTGTGCAATCCCTTTTGTTAGTGAACTTATTATAAAATATTATATTGATTTGCTATATTAACTTGGAGTTTCTGAAGTGTAATCTCTGAAATATCTTTGAGTTATCTGTATTTATTTTGTGTTTATCTCACGTGTTTTATATTGAGAATAATTCTTTGATATTAATGTGAATCCTTACCTGTGATTTTAGTAATTTATTTTTTCATATTTTGTAATTTATTTATATTTTATGATATATTATATTACTTATCATATAATTTGTCTTTATTCTATATCATATTATTTATTATTTGTAATATATGAATTTGACTAATTATTTATTTATTATTTAATTAGTTATTTCTTAATCTTTTGCAGTAGCGATCATAAGTAAATAACCAACTGTGATCACTTAAATTACTATAAAATCACTTTCTAAATTTTTTAGGCATATTATGTAATACAATTTTTAATCACAAATAAATTTATAAATATTAATGGCTTTTTTAAAATTTAGATGATCATTAATCTTACATCTTAAAAATGTAGTTTTCTTTAAAAAAAATAATATAAAATTGTCTTCTTATACTATTTTGAAGAAAGTATTTAAGCACAGTTTTTTGTAATTATGACTTAAATATATATGATATAAAATTATTATTATATAATTATATGGTATATATTTTGATACATTAATTAAATATATTTTATTTTCCTTTGAAAATACTTTATATATTATACATTTATAAAATAAATAAAACTGATTTCAATTAAAAATATCTTAAAATATAATAAATTTCATATTTTTTAAATTATTTTAACATAAAATAATTTAATTTTAATTAAGTATACCTTGATAAAAAGTTTTTAATAAATTAAGTACTATATGATAGTTTAATTTTATATCTCTATAATCAGTATTTTATAAGATATTCGTCTAATATTAATCAAAGTCAAAAATTGTATTTTAGATAGGATAGAAAAAATTATTAACAATATTATTAGTTCATATATTATTAAATTTAAAAAAATAATAAATTTTTTAGTATTTGAATAACATAATATAATAACAATTCAAATAAGAATAAAATGAAAGAACAGAATGTTAGACTTAGTATAGAAATAGTAAGGTGATATCTTCTTAAGACTGAAAAAAAGTTTATTAATAAAAATTTTAAACTTTGATTTATAGAAGATTTATAAAAAAACAGCTATAATAGACAAAAAAATATATGAAATATAATTGAAATCAGATAATTTTATAAATAAGTACATTCAAGTTATTTGATCTAAAATATTACAAAGAAATAAAAGAATAAAAATTAGAAGAATAATTTATAAAATTAATTAATATTAAAATAAAAATATTATAAATAAGAATAATATTTTATTTTGTAAAAGAAATATCTTTAGTTTTAATAACAAAAACTATGTAATGTTATTATATTTTATAATAAAATAGAATAATCTAATTATTATTATCATTTCTTATTAAATCATTAATCTAAAAATATTTTAGTATTGATAAACCCTTTGATATATTAAAAATTAATAGCCAAAATAATAAAACTCTTTATTATATTAATACTTATTATTATCATTGAAAAAACATTAAATTAATAATAAACTAAAAAATAAATTAATACAAATAAAATCACTTTAATTATAAATAATAAAAAATAATAATATAAAATATTTATATTGTTATAGTTATAAACTAATATTATATTATATTTTACTTAGAATTAAAATAATATTTAAAGAAAATATTACACAGAAAAAATAAAAATAATAAATCATAGAATAAAAATAATCAGATAAAAGTCTAAAAGAAAAAAATAAGAAAAATAAAAGTATATTGAAGAAGAAATAATAATATAAAATTATTAATTATTAGAAAAATTGATTTGGAATAATAATAAAAAAATGATAATAAAAAATTACAATAAACATAATAATGAAAAATATTAATAAGAATTTTTTTATATTCCTTATATTTTATATAGTAATTCTTTTCTTTTTTTTATGTTACTATATATATTTATATTTTTTCTTTATTATTTTTATTATTTTTTTTTTTTGGTAATATAAGTTATATAAGTATTCTAAAATTTTATTTTGTTAGTTAATTTCATTTAAACTTTTATGTAATTTTCGTATATATTCATAAGTTGTCTTATATTTCAAAGATTTCTTTATTATTTTTCTTTGTGACTTTGATAATTTGTTCTTTATATCTTATGATTTACTTATATTTTATAATATATTTATATTACTTATTATGTGATTTGACTTGATTTTGTATCATATAATTTGCTATTTATATCATATATTTTTAGTTAATTATTTATTCATTATAACCTTTATTTAATTAATTATTTTTTAATCTCTTAATATTATATTCTTTTAATATTATTCTCTTTTTACTAATAAAATTATATAATATATTATTTTATAATTTTTTGATTTTATAATATAAAAAAAAAAGAAATAATTATTAGAAATTAAAAGAAAAAGAAAAAATATTTAAAGATAAAAATAATAATATCATAATAATATAATAATAATAATTAATAAATAAATAATAATTAAAGATGATATTATAACATTACTTGTAACTTATTGTAACTAAATAAAATGTTATTTTTAATAATAATAATATGCAATTATATTAATGTAATAATCTTTAAGAATAAGAATATGATATATCATAGAATAATTAAGAAATAAATAGAAATTTAAAATAAAAATAAATAATAATAAGAATTTAATAAAGAATTAAAAATAAAAATAAAAATAGAAAATAAAATTTGAATAGGAATTAGAATTAGAAATGTGAATAAAAATAAGAGTTAAAAATAAATATAAATAGAAATAGAATTTTATCTTATAAAAAGAGACATCTTGAGTTTTAATAATAAAAACTATGTAATATTATTATATTTATAATAAATTATAATTTAATAAAATATTATTATTTTTAAAATACTTATAATTATAATATCAGTATTAGCAAATCTTTTTAATATATTATAAGTTAATAAGTAAAATAATAAAAATCTCTTTATTATATTTATACTTACTATACCATTCTAAAATGAAGCAACCCTTTTTGCTATAGAGTTGCTTAATTTTGGATACTTTTTCTTTCGTAGAAGAATAAATGAAAAAATTGCTGCATAATAAACATTTCGTCATCACGTTATGCAAAATAATCATTTGTATAACATAGCGTAATATCACAATCAATAAATCACGTATTATTAATTATGAACTTATTTCTAAACTTATTTTAAAACTTAATATGTTACCACAAAAGCAAAAAAACTAATATCTGTTAATAAAAAAAACCCTCAAATGAAGCTGCAATTCATATTCTATTAAGCAAAAGAGACAAGTTATCACTTATGTTAAGGAAAATGGAATAATTAGAGTGGCAAATACATTTAAACTTAATAAAAGCATAGTTAGTCTCTGGGTTAATTCAAATGAAAAATGGTTTAAAGAACCAAACTAAAACTGCAAACGAATAGGTTTTAGTTGAAAAAGCTTTACCCAGATGCTAAAAAAAACTATACAATTGGATTATTAAACAGATGAAGCAGAGTTTAGGCATTACATATATCATCATGTGAGTTAAGATGCTAGATATTTTAAAAGAACCTGCTATGATAAGTCTTTATGGATATTCAACAAATGAATTTAAAACATCAAATCGTTGAATGTTTGCATTCATTAAAAAATTTAATCTATCTTAATAACTTTAAACTAAAGTTTTGCAAAAGCTTCACATCACAAACTGCTGAGTTATTAGAAAATTTCTGTTAGTTTATCATCAACCTTAGAACTGAAAAATCGTTTGAGTTATCTAATATTTTAAATATGAATGAAACTCCTGTCTAGTTTGACATAGCAGGAAACTTTACAATCAATATTATAGGTGAAAAAACAATTCATATTCGCAGTACTGGCAATAAAAAGAATTGATTCATGGTTATCTTAATATGTATCATGGGTAAAGTTCCATTTAATAGTTTTTTTTCTTTTAGCTTTATTTTTATCTAATTTTTATCCTGTAGATGGTATAAAATTTTTGCTGATTTGCATCTTTAAAGGTAAACAACTATCACATAGTGAATAAATTCCATCTAGTATCATTGTTTGGTTTTAGAAGAACAGATGGATGAATACTGATTTAATGAAAAAATATGTTGATTACATTAATAATAATCTAATAATCAATAATGCTTCAACAATGATAGTATATGATTCTTTCTGAGAACATCTTGAAGATTCAGTTAAAACTAGGTTTCATAATAATAGTATTGATTTGGTAATTATTTTGAGTGGTTTAACTAGCATATGTCAACCACTTGATGTAACAATTAATAAGCTATTTAAAGACAATCTTTATAAGAAATGACATATCTGGATAGTAAGAGGTAGTACAGGAGTAATCACATTAGAAAACCTTCACCATGCTAGGTTATCTGATGTTTGTGAGTGAGTTAAATATGCTTGGGAAGGAATTCTAAATGAAATGGTTATAAAGTCTTTTAAGATTTGCAAGATTTTGATTTCTTTAGGCATATCGAATGATGATAATGAAGATTCTAATGATGATATTATTGGTGGCGATGATGACGATGATGATGATGATTGTAATAATGGCAATGATGATGATAGTGATAATAGTGATCGCAATGACAATGAATAATATTACTAATTATTGTAGTTTAGACTAATTAATATTTTATAATAAAAATACATTATTAATAAATTTAATGATATTTTTAATGTTTATTATATTTAATTATTATGTTTAATTACAGGAATTTATGGGTTGCTTATTTTTAGATCTATACTAATTGATGGGTTGCTTATTTTCAGAAGTTACTTAATTTTGGAATGATACAGTATTATTATTAAATTATAAAAATATTAACTTAATTATAAATTGAAAAATAAAATAAAATAAAATAAAATAATATTAATTAAAAATAATAAAAAAGAATAATAAGTATAAAATAAGCATATTAATTTGATAATTTATTTATTAATAATATTATATTATATTATATTATATTTAAGATTAAAATAATATTTAAAATATTAAATAAGTAAAGATAAAAATAAAAAATTACAAAAAAAATATGAAATAAAGAAATATTGAAAAAGAAAAATATTTATAATTAGAATAGGTGAATTAAAATATTATATAAAATAATAATAATAAATAATTATAATGAATAATAATAAAAATAATTATAAGAAATGTAAAATAAAATTAATATGAATAAATTAGAAAAATAATAAAATGAATAAGTAGATACTTAGACAAATAAAAATTAATTTATAAAATAAATATTCTTAATAATAAGTAATAGAAATATATTAAGTAAATATAATTCTTATTAAAGTTACTAAATTTATAAAATGTTATATATTTATAAAATATAAATTTTGCAATTATAATATATAAATTTTCACTAATATTAAATTTGTTTAAAATTTTTATTAAATTTTTTAGATTATAATAAATTTTAAATGTATTATTAAAATAATTTTTCAAATTATATATTTTACAAAAAATTATATTGCAATACAAATTTTTTAATTAAATATAATAAATTATATAAATTTTATAATTTAAATTGAATTTCTTGTTAATTAATTATAAATGTTATTTAATCAAATTTTAATGAAAATATTAGAGAAATATCAAATTAAGTTAAGAAAAAATGAGATTTTAATTGATAATTTCCTAATAATTATATTTTAAACTCTTTTAATTTATATTATTCTTAATTTTTAAAAAAATTGCTAATTACTTAGATAAAAATTCAAATTTTTATTACATCTTTTTTTAATGATAATTTTTTTTTAAATTTAAATATTATAATAATTATTGTATTTTTTATAAAATTATAAAATTTTATTTTTTTTTAATAAATTCAAACAAATAATAAGCTGCTTAAACTGAGTTTTTTAAGTAATAATTCTAAGAAATAATAAGAAAAAGTAAGTAAATAGGAGAATAATAAATCCTCTAATTAAAACTTTTATGATATATATTTTTTTTTATTATATTTATATTTATTTTATTTTTAAAATAATCTATTTATAAAAAAATATATAAAACTTTTAGATAAATTATTATTTTTGACTATAAAAATTTTTGATTATCTTTTAAGTTTTATAATTTCTTGAGTATAAAAAAAAGAAGAAAATTTTTCTAAATTAAATAAACAAATAAATTATTATAGATATATCTAAATAATTTACTTATTTACTTCTTTTTTTACTTTAGTAAAAATAAGAATTATACTATTTTTCTTTCATATTGTAGTAATATATGAAGTTTTCTTTAATTGCTTTTATCATATTCTTTGCATGTTATTAAATTTTCTGCATGCTTATTAGCATGATTTAATATATTTTATTACATTAGCAATTTATTAAGCTTATAATTATTATTATTTAATTATATTACGATATTTATTTTTTATTAATAATAAATATTGAAATTTATTAATAATCAAGAATAATTTTAAAATTATTAAGAAACTAATTAATATTAATAGTCAAGTCTTTTTCTTTTTTAGTATTAAATATATTAATAAATAATTTTCATTTTATTTATGATATTTTTTTTTAAATCAGTAATCTAATAATTAATTTGAACATGATATTTTTTTAAAAAAAAACTTACTTGAATTTAATAATATTATCTATTATATTATTTCATTAAAATTAAAATTAATATTTATATTGTATAATAAATTTATTTTGATCATTTTTTTTGATTTAATGTTTTCTCTTTTATTTTTTTAATATAAATCTAAAGGAATTAAAAATTATGAACATTTGATTTTTTCTGATTTTTTGAGTGCATGATGTTTTATATTAATATCTATATTATACTATATAATTGATTCTGAATATAATGAATCTATTTATACTAAAATTTTATTATATTAAACTATATATTACAGAACTAAATTTTTATAATTAATATATTGAATTTACATAATAAAGTATTATATATCACATCTGAATCTATTATATTCAAATAGATATATTAAACTATATATTTGATATAACAAATTATCACGTGATATATTTAATTTTATCAAAATATTATATCAACTATTCTAAAACTTTGTGTATGAATCTTGATCTATCATATCATATTAAGTTTATATATCCTATTTTTAAATATGTAAACTTTTATAATATAATACAAAAAATTTTTTAATATAAAATATATAAAAATTTTATAAAGTTTCTCTAATTATAATAATATATTTAGCAAATTATTTTTTTATAAATGATTAAAAAAATACTGATAATTTTTCTTAGAAAAAAATAAAAAAACACTTTTTTGATTTTTGTCATAAAATTATGCTTCTTTCTTTTTTGATAAAAGAATCTTTTATTTTGCTAAAAGATGATCTTTTTTTTTACTAAAATAATATAAAATAGATAATCAGTTTTTTCAAAATGCGAATAAGTTACTTTTTATTAAAATATCAAAAATTTGCCAATATATCAAGAAAAGAGTTATATTATTTGCTATAAAATATAAAAACTTTGTGAAATAAAAAATAATCCAAACCTTTCTAATATTAGTTTTACATAATAATATCATATAAAAAATCAATAATTACTGATATTTTAAAGGAAAAAGAGCATTGGCTTGCAATTACAGAAAGTCAAGAAAGTGTAAAATGTTGTAATCTAAAGTGATTTCAACTTGAAAATACATTTAGCCTTTGGGTTGATAATGTAATTAACATAAAGTAAGATATTAATAGTAATATTTTAAATACTAAAGTAAAATATTTTGCTAATTAACTTTCAATAAAAGATTTTCAACATTCAGATAAATGGTTAACTGGCTTTAAAAATCATAGTTTATATTAATTTAAGAAATAAGGTGAAGCTGCAAGTATACTTCTGTTAAATCAATTGAGTATTACTTTACATTAACTGCTGATATCTTATAATTCTGAAGATATTTGAAATGATGATGAAACTGGTCATTTTTAGAAAATGAAATCTTCTAAAATTTTGATACTAGTTCTCTTAGCAGATCATAAAAAAGATAAATCTCGAGTTATAATATTATTTGTAACAAATGCAACTGGAACTTAAAAAAGACACTTATATTTATTTATAAATATCAAACTTCTTACATCATAAAAAATATTAATTATAAAATCTTCCAGTATACTATTTTTGGAATAATAAAGTTTGGATGAGGTTGATATTTTTTAATGAAATTCTTGTTAAACTTAATGAAAATATGAGATAAAAAAATAGAAAGATTATTTTATTAGTTGATAATGCATCAGTACATATTATTTTAGATGAAACTCAAGAAAGATTAGATAGAGTAAAAGTGAAATTTCTTTTACCAAATACCACTAATGAACTTCAGCCATGTGATGCAGGCATTTAAATGCCATTATAAACGTCTGTTCATTCAAAATCAGATTGATAATATGCAGGGTGGTATTTGTAGAAGAGCTTGAAAATTATACTATCTATAAATGCTTTACTAAATGCAGCTGAAGCATGGTCTAATGGTATCGCCCCAAACAATTACAAACTGTTGGAAAAAAACAGGTATTCTTCCACCAAATAATGAAATTGAAGAAACACCTGAAGATTATGATACAGTAATTTCCGATAGGTATAGTATATAATTTATAAATATGAATGCTATTAAAAAATTTATTAAAATATTAATTATAAATTTATTTTTCAGTTTGATATAGAAATTGAAGAACTTGATATGTTAATTTTTCAACTTACGAAAAGTGATCTTAATGCATACGAATATCTTAATATAGAAGATGCAATGCCAGAAAGTGTTCTAACTGGTCATAAAATAATTGATGCTATATTAAATATATATAATGAAAAGGATATGATGGATGAAGATGAATTTACACCTATATTAGAAAAAGTTAGTTTAATAGAAGCGGAAAATTCTGCAGATAAAATAATCTTTATATGAGCAAGAGCCAGAATTTGGCGAAGTAAATGAAGAATTAAAAGTTCTAAAAGGATTACAAAAGCGAGTGAAGTTACAAATTTTAAATAACTTAAAACAAGCCGATATTAACAATTGTTTTCAATAATATGTATATAGTCAATTGTAATGTAATACTTTTATAATATGTAATAGTTTTAAATATAATAAAAATAACTAATTACATTTGAATTTATTGGTCAATTTCTATACCGAACAGTTCGGTATAAAACACGAATTTTATATAGCGAACTCACTCTATAACGAACCAAAAGTTCCGGAACGGCTGGTTCGTTATATCCAGAGTCGACTGTACAACGAATAATTTGCTTATAAAAAACTCTGGACGTTACAACAATTTCCGTTTCCTAGTTTGTATAAGATTTACTACTTTATTTTCAACCAATTAAAAAATAAATATAGCACGATGACAACGATGGGATGATCGTTTCCTTATCCCGTCGAAGTGAAGGCAAAAAGAATTTTATTGTTACCATCACGTCAAAATCTTGCGATTGTTCTTTTATTGTAAAAATAATAATAATAATAATAAATGAATTCAATTATATTATTACATTATAAATGTTCAGTAAATATTTTTATCAATCTTTCATAGCAGGATAACTTTTTCCTGGTTTAGTTACTTTCATAAGGAAGTTTTCCGATTAATATCACTACCATGATAAATTATGCCAAGGCTATAAATATCGATATTTTTCCAAAGATCGTAAATTGAAAAATAATATTCGTTGTTAAACAATATATACTTCCAGATATTGTTTTTAAAATCATCATGGCAATAAAGAAAATGGGTAAAGCATTTTAGATAAAAGTTGATTCTACTCATACAAAGACATTTTATAATAATAAAAAAAATCATTCCAACTAATTGAATTTACTTGATAAAAATAACTTCCACGTAATTTACATTCTTTCCAATTCTTTTTAAAGAATTTAGTATGCAATAATACATTTGTAATACCTTGAAAATTCATTTTAGATCATAAAATATCGGAGCAATTCTCAAACCATTCTTGAATGTTTTGCAGCTTCATGTTTATAACAATAATTATTATTTGTAACTATTATCGGTTTTGGAACTAATATATATATATTTGGATAACGATAAGCAATTTTGTACAATAAAGTTGGCGCAACGTAATTGGTACTGGACTTGGATTTTTTAATATTGTGTTTGATCAAAATAGAAACTTCATTTATTAATTTTTTTTGTTATACTTGGATAATAATCAAATTCCCGATTTGAGAAAAAAAAGGTTTCTTCTACGATTAAAAATTCTTTTTAATTTTAAGAATTTCTTTATATCCTTAGAAAGAATTTTCGGTGCATAATGATTGATCATCCTGCAACAAATTATATCTATGACATTCTCTATTTATATACAATGTAATATATTTCAAGCTAGATTGTTGTTACATCTGATCACCTTTCGTTCGTGTACTTTGTATTGATTTTTTTACAAATCCACTTGATTCCAAAAATGGTTAGATGAAACTCACAATAATTCGAAAACAATCTAAATATTATGATTTGCGGGAAAGTTTTTAATTTGGAAAATTATCGCAAGAACTTCCTTTGTGCGATGAAAAAAAAAAAAAAAAATCTTATTTGACGTTAAAACTCGAAACACCTTCCGCACAATCATTTCTTGTTTAATTATAAGTATCAATTCCAAGGGGATGTTTGTTCTAATTGTGATATCTTGTATGTTCGCACCAAAGAATTTTTAATTATGACGCAGTAAATACATTACAAGGAGAAGGTTTTGACGTGTAAAAAAAAAACTAAAAAATTTTTAACGTTTCATTTCTCCCAAAAATAAAAAGTTCTATCGCAACCTGTCTCATTTTTAACGACAAAGAACAAACCTTTCATGAACAAAGTCTTTCAAATTCATCTCGAAGAAATGAATGACAAACTGTCAATCAAAATGCAGCAAATCATTGAATGCATTATTATTGTAACACACATTTTAAATGAAAATGGATAATTTTGGAATGATTAATGGTAATTGTTTAATTAACCAATGATGAAAAAAAAACACAAAGCCATTTTTTCTTTCTCAAGGAAATTCAATTAGATATAAAATGATGACATTTTTATAGATGTTTAATTAAGGAAAATTTTCAGCGTTAATTTTTCTTCACCATTTCATTCATATTTTTTTATATTTTTTCCAACCTTATTCTCGCATATCATTCGCAAAAAAAAAAAAAAAAAAAAAAAAAAAAAAAAAAAAAAAAAAAAAAAAAAAAAAAAAAAAAAAAAAAAAAAACCTAAAAAAAAAAAAAAAAAAAAAAAAAAAAAAAAAAAAATGTAAAAAAAAAAAAAAAAAAATATAAACAAAAACAAAATAATAATTTTTTTTTGTCTCACCTCTCCCTTTTGATCCAATTAAAATACCATGATTGTAACACGAAGAAAGTTGGTCGTTTACCCAGTTTTTT
>CAJVPQ010000161.1:0-36274 GCA_910591825.1 Funneliformis caledonium
TTGATTGGCTACGATATGATTTGATTGACAATAATACTGTAATAATAATAAATGTGATATGTAGTAAAACTAGTAATAATCGATGGTCGATCATTCCTTGCAGGTGACATTACCAAAGTGAGCCAAATCGGCCCATATGTAAAATTCGTGTAACCCGATCAGCCAATTACATGAAAATCTTCCTATGATCCCTAATTACACCAGATTTAATTTAGTTATCGTTATGACATAATTTAAAATTAATTTTATTGGCTACTAATTGTGTTGTATAACCGAAGAATTAATAAATACCTCGTGAATGCAATCTGAGTAATGATAAAATCATATGAATCATTTCTGATATAACTTTTTTTTTACTATGCTTATATCATTATATAAACTTTTTTTACTGTGCTTATATCATTATATAAACTTTTTTTATACTATTTCGTGTCACTAATTAATAGTTTATAAAGATCATTTTATAATTAATCATGATGTATCCAGAAAAATATATAAAGTATATATATACTCAAGTTCCTCAAAACTTCTTTCTCTAAAAAAATACTTTAACTAAAAATTTATTCTATTGCTTTACAGCAAAATGAAGGCGTCGTTAAATTGTATATTCTTAGGAATGACTGCTTTTTTTGATTCTTTTACGGTTTTCCTTTATGAAAAAAACAATACTTATGATGGTGAAGTCGTCTTTAATGATCTTAAAATTGGACACATTAAGTTTCTTATCTGTCGTGAAAAAGATATTAAAATTAATAATTATAATGACCTAAACCTTTGGAAGGCTGACTTCTCTTATGGTTATAATCTTAAAGATCTTACTGAAGAACAAATTTGTAAAGATAGCGAACAGTTGGTGCCTATCATCTATTTTAAAGAATATTTTCTGGATCAAGATGCGGTTGACAAAAGTCTCATCTTCGTATAAGTCCCCGCCACTGGTAAGTATCTCCCAACGTTTTACCTCTCGAATAAGAAATTTGTAGTAACAAAATATCGATTTGACTGATGTCATTATTTTTTTATCTACACGCATCACATTTGTGATTTCTTTCCTGTTACTTTATAATCAACACAAGAAACTGTGAAAATAGGTAACACGCGATGCTGTTGTTTCATTAAAGCAGAATATTCCTGTGTGACCAGATTTTTAATTGACTTTTAAACACTAGTCAAGGATGCCGTTGATATTGCCTTAAAGGGGTCTAATAAGAATACTGATATTATTAGACCTGATAATAAAATGCCTTTTATGGAACGTAACACCGATCAAGTAATTTTAGAGATTATGAAAAATATTCAGAACCATCTTCAAGGTTCTAAGGCCAAAACAGATTTTAACATCCTTGTCAGTGGTAGGGCTCCTGGAATAGGTATGATCTTAATATAGTGTGTTCAAGCCTACACGTAGTTATTCATTCATCATAAATCTCATGAGTAGGTAAAACTCGGTTTGGAAGTGAAATATTCAAATACCTAGAAAATAACCAGAATTAGGTCCCTTCTGAGTGGGAAAATAATCTACAACTTAAAAGTCTCTATTTAGACTTCGGTAATAGTTGTAAACTTGATTCATATGATGATGAACTAACTCCAACAGTCATCATTGGCCTGCGAATTGCCTATGTGTTTTTCATTGAAGGAAAATATACTATGAAGTTTGAAACTTTTCGTAGATTAGTCTAGAAGTACAGAGAGATTTTCAATATATCTGATATTTTTGCTAGTATTTATAACCTCCAACTCAATCGACATATCATTGTATTTATTCATATTGACGAGTTTCAGCTCATCAATCAGTGGGAGTTTAACGCAGTCAACAAAAGGAAAGTTTTAGCAAAAGAGCTCTTTAAGGAAATGATCAATGGCCTTGCATCGTACATGCTTGGTCCACCCTCCCTTATCTATGTCCAGACATTTCTTTCTGGAACAGCACCACAAGTTGTTATTGCTGCGAAAGAATCATCAAAGGTTTCATTTAGATTTGCCAATTGCCCACAACTGTTATTCAGAGCAATGCTTAATATTGCAAATCATTATGCACAAAAATACGGTGCAGAAAAATTCGACTGTGGTTCGTACAAATGGATGCTTTGTTGACCATTTCTCCAACTTTTGGAAGACTCCGAAGGATTGCCTCGCGCACTTCAGTACGTCTTTGAAGTGTGCTTTGAAATCGAAACTGATAGAAAGAAATTCTTCGGCAATATTCATAAATAGCATATTAATACTATCTTTTATAATATCAAACACTGTTTCCAAGAACGCTACAACATATACGGAACCATCGAGAAGAATAAAAAACTTGCTTTAGAGCTTCTTTATCACAGTATCGATGCAATTCCTGTTAAATGCAAAACATGCCTGAATCCAAGCGATGAAGACTATACGATCAAAAACCTCGAACGTGACGCACATATTATTCTCAGTCCCTGCAATGATACTTTCTCTGAATTTACCATCAAGATGCCTTTCTTTTTTGTCTGCTTATACAACGACAAATTAAAAATCGTGGACTTCAGTTTTGAAGAGACATTTCGGATGCAAAACACTATGCATTGGCAAGATTGGGAACTTTTTGTGACACTCTACGAGACATTTCGCACCAACTTGCTAATGGAACGTGGAAAACGTACGGTACATCTGGAGTTATATCGTGGTGTCTTTGGAGCTGTATCGGCCAAGAATATTGAGGTTAGGCTAAAGAAACTTTCTGTCTACCAAGCACAAGAGCAATTCCCATGTTTAAAATTAACAGAAAAAGGTACCGCAAAGTCCATTCCATAGGAGGAAGGTGAAGTTGTGGTTGTCAATGGTGCATCTGCTGAATGGGGAGATTCATTCAGAGTTTTGCAAACAGTTCAAGGTGATCGTCTCTTTAGTATTCACCAAGCCAAATATGACTATAACTCAGCCACATACACTTTAAAAGATCTTCTCAAAGAACACATTAAGAATTATGTTACTTCTATTAATACTAAAAAAGAGCTTTTCGATAAACTTGCTAAGTACCGTCACATAACGATTGTTTTCACAACACAGCCATTTTATGAAACAGTTTCATGTGACGATTGCTTTATTATTTCGCGTAGTAATTTTGAACAATACTTTGGTCCTGTATTTTCTTTTCGTGCTACATTTGCCTTGACAAAAAACATCAACCCTAACTTTTCAGAATCACAAAGGATGGTGAAATGCCTTTCCGGGGTTGGTGATGTCACAGCTGAAGAGATTATTATAAATCGACCATATAAAAGTGAGGATGACTTCTTTAAAAATCATGGTCAGGCTAAACGAGGCATAGAGAAGAATGAGCATGAGAATCCCAAAAAGAAAATCAAACTTGACTTCTACCCATTTAATGTGCAAAAAATAAGTTAATTCTGCGTTTAACATGGATATTTTTATCAATTATCAATGTACAATCTACAATAACAAATATAATATCAATAATAGCTGTATACCGATTCTATAATTTTTATTTTATTTTAATAAAGCTTAATGCATTACTTTTTCTAATGGTTAATTATATTTCACAGTAAAAAATTTAAAAAATTAATTCGTGATTAGTTTAAGAGCAGGAGAAAGATTTTTATATTTCAGAATCTGGATTGACTTGAGTGATAGATATCTTGGTAATGAAACGATTTCTTCTGAGCAGAAAGAATATCAAAGAATATGCTTGGAATATGAAAAACCTTTAGAACAGACTCTTATCGAAGTCAAAACTTTTCCTAAATATATTTCTCTTTCCCCGAAATCCAATAATAATTTTCTCCAATTTGTAGACGAATTGCAAATTAAAGCAGTGCAACTGTGAAGAATCTTCACGATCTAAAATCACGTGAAATTTTGCCAATCGTTACTCGTGACGGAAATTTTCCATTTTATTAATACATGCGAAAAATAAATACAAATATTCGGGACTTTACTCGCGATACATGAAGACTATACTATTATTATACATGATTATTTTTTCGAATAATACCCCTTTATCCTAACCCTCTTTCTTTCTGGCTCATCCTCTACACATGCCCTATCCATTAACAAACCCACAATTATGCCCAAAACCTCTTTTACGCTATCACATAATAATTGGTATGACTTTGAGTTTGGTTCCAAGGCCTTCCTAGAAAATTCGATCAAGTATGCAGTATCACTTGCCTTGGATATTTTTCCAGGACTATATAGAAGGAAGTGCCATTCCTGACCTGTTGTGATAATACCATAGAGGTAATCGAAATCTTCTTCACCCCGCTTTCTCTTCCTCTTGTTCATCTCACATGCGCTCTAAAGCTGTTTGATATTTTGTGAGAAGCCTAGGGGACCTTATGCTGTTTATCCTCTGTAATACAGATAAGGTCTTCAGCTTCTTAACCACAATTTGCATAGATATGTTAGTGTTAAGTTATCCCAATTATGAGTGGAGTGGGAGTAGCAAATTAAATTACCTTTATTGCATAATTGACCTGACCCTGACTTTCTTCACTAATTATTCCATACTGGGGTTTCATGCTAAAGTCCTTGTTTGTTATATCTATAACAATATGGATGCCAGCATGTAGGAGGGTCACAACATACTCATTACGCATTGCCTCTAAACTGTCAGGTTGTAAAGTTCCATATGTACTCTTCTATGCAACGCTTAAAGATCTTATTTTCATCCTGAATTTCATAAGTGAGAGGGGAGAAGAGCGGTATGGAATCTATTCCATCAGAGTCATACCTATATTCCGCTAACACTTCACTTAAGCTAAAGTATGAGAAGAACGCACACTTCGGCTTTTCTTTGAGGGTTTGAACCTCTTTTGCGAGAAGCGTTGCTTGACCACCTTTAAATCTATAACGCTCAAAGTCTTCTCTAGTCAAGTCGAGAAAGGAGAGACCGTTAATTTCTTCTTCACGAAAAATGTTGAAGTGCTTTTTCTCGAGCTTGAGGTTCTGCTCTTTCAAAAAATCGATAAGGGTTTCTGTATTCCAGTTCTCAACCAAGTAAGAGTCATGTTTAGCTGTTGAGGTAGACATAGTGTTACGATTTAATAGGGATATTAGCTTGAATAAAAAATAGTATTACGTTCAAGAGAAAAATAGAGTTTTATTTCTAGTGGGAATGCAGATGTTAATATAGGTTTTTATGTCACACAGGCATTGTATCATCACACGTGACCCTTTCTCATATATGTTCGATAAAATAATACTTTATTTATGAAATAAAAATGTTGCCAGAAGGGTCTCAGAGGGACCAAGTCGGCCTACAATACATAAAAACTATTATATAGCATGATGAAATATAGATAAAAAATTCTAACTAGTCGTTAGGGAAGAATTTGAATATGGATACGGTCTTCATCAGGAGTCTCGTTAAAATAGGAAAAAATCCTATCTTCTGTTCACATAGGCTTCTCCTCAGGATAAATTTAGCGAAGGAAGTCATTACGGTTGATTGCCTCCAGCTTCTTTCTTACTTCTTCTTCAATATCAGAGATTGTTTTATCCTTGGAAATCTCAATCACGAAAATTACGTTCTTATTTTCTGCATTACGGTAGCAGAAGTTAAGACTAATAAGATCATTATCTGTGCTGGTAGACATCTTATTTTCCTAAATACAAGGCTCATAGTGAGAAATTTTCGTTCCTATACATACATAACTTCTGTCATATACGTATCTTATAAATTTTGCGGAAAGTTGGCTGAACTTCCACATACTCCTACATGCTTTATATCTTGCTGGGAAAAATTAGGGAGGTATGAGGCATGATTAGCATTGCCATCTGATGCTAAGAGCTCTTTGAAAGCATATACAAATGGAATTTTCTTACCTTTTCACATGTAGATCTACCGGAGAGACACATAGTTGGTCTTACGCCTGACGATCTTGAAATTGCGAGTCCCTCAACCTTTCATAACATATGTTTCTGTCATCACTATTTACTTTTAGAGCTAGTCCTGTGTTGCGTGTAGACTTTCTTTCACATTTTCTCACATTTGTTTAGGACAAAATAAAGAACAAAGGTTAATATGTTTATCAAATATATATATGCGAAAATAAATATATCACACAAGACCTACTGATGATCCCACTTATTTTTTGTCACACAATCTCTAGCTCAGCAAATTCTTCTGAGCTGGTGATCACCACTCTGGGTTGATAATCAATATTCCGGACACAAATTGAATATATACTAACCAGAAATAACACAATCATGACAAGCAATACTAATAATGCATTAGTTCAAAGTGAAATACTTGAAAATCAACTATATGAAGTGCTTTTGTACAAGAAGATAGAAGTATTAGCTATTCAGGAACGCATAGCCGAAAGAAAACTTGGTATTAATAACAATGTCCAAACAGCATTGAATCAAAGCAAGAAAGCGGAAACAATTGATTATCCACTTGATTATATAAGTAAACTATTGTTTGATTTGGTAGAGAAAATTATATCGATAAAGGAGGATCTTGAGACTAGTGGTCACTCAATGCTTATTATATTACATCGATATAGAAAAGATCTTATAGATGTATCATTAGGGGAATTTTCACTTAGGGAAAAATACCATTTGCTTTTATATTTGGAAGAGGATATAAGTATAATTCAAAATTATCTTAGTATTGTCAGTTATACTAATGAAGAAATAATAAAAGAAGAAGCAGAAAAAGATGTGAGAGCATATATTCAAAAGTTCAGACATTCCAAGTGTGGTAATACAAAAATTCATCAATAGGATTTTACCAGAGAGGGTTTCTATTATGTGAAAAATTCAGCTAGTGCCTGTGTCTAGAACAGGTTAGCTAATCCTATATTTTTTTTTATCGTACAGGATGCATCTAGATCAAAAATCTTTTGAGCTAATGATCACTGCTCTGGACTGTTGATCTAGTCAACCCTAGATCAGAATACCATTGCAAATTATTTTGCATACTTAAATCTAAGAGGTTCTGAGCTAAAGTCTGTTTACTAGCAACTTTGTTCTGTGTAAGATGATTTATAACTGCTCTAATAAGATCAGAAGGCGTTAAAGTGTTCACAAAATTCTTGATATGGATATTTGGATTAAGTGAAATGAGCTGATCTATGGCTTCTTTGCTAATTATATAAGTGGGATATCCCACTATATAACACCCTCTCAGATTAAGATATTTTAAATTGGGACATGATCTAGCAATTTCTTCGATAGTTATATTAGTAATTTTATAAAAGCTAAGATTGAGATACTGGAGCTTTGGGCAAGAACAAATAACATTACAAATTGATATTTCGGAATATTCTATGTAATTAGAAATATTTAGATATTCTAATTTATGGCATAAATTTGCGATTGCATATAGACCTTTATCATTTTCTGATCCAAAGCTTCCGGATAAAGCAGATATATTGAGATACTCCAAATTTGAATATGATTCTGCTATTAGCTTTAGAACTTTACCTATACAGTCCATACTTCCTTCAAAATCTAAATAAATTATATTCGGGAATGTGTGTACAATACCTTTGATTTTTTTATTTGAAAGTGAACGGTAGTGTGTTATTTTAAGATGAGTTAGTTTTGAGCTATAAACTGGTTTTCTTCCTCCTTCAGGTACTATTTTTAAAATCTTTCCAATTGAAATTTATCCTTCACATTGTCTCCCTTTAGCTCAATGCGTTTCCATAGAATAGGAGCACCGCATCTATACCACAATTGGAAAACAAATAGAGCGGAATATAGTGACTTATCTACCGCTAGGAAATATAGAATCCGCTCTAATAGTTCTGGTATAATAAAAATGCTTGAATGCGTCATAAATAATATATGCTGTATCTTTAAACAAAAAATAAATTACACAATTACTGCTCCAGACCCTACACCTCTGCATTTTGCTTGTCTAGTCCAAATATCTGAGCTAATTTCTCTGTATCTGATAACTGATTTTGATCGATTACCATTTTTGTGATATAATCTATATGCCATATCTTGCCTTAAACAAAAAATAAAATTAATAAACAGTATCCCGCGCAGTCTCTATAAGACTCCTCTAACATTCAATATGATTAGTTTTCATCAAAGATCTTGATTGCCTTTGCCTGATTGACCAGACATATTCAGAGCATAATCACTACATCGGCAAGATTAATCCATTTTTTCTTTTATCTTTGCCTGATCCCCTGACTCCTTCTAATAATTGCAAGAAGGTGAGTCGTTCATTATGCCGTAGTGTTCTATTGATACAACTCTACCTACTACTTGTCTGCAAGCCAATTTTCACAAATATTGACGATAAGAATCATTCCTACCCCATGGATCCTGCTAGCATGATCCACACCTATTACCCTTAATTTACGTGAAGTAATTCCATGCTCAGCTATAGTGGTATTAATTGGATTTACGTTAACTATACCACTACAATTTTTTTGTAAAAAGATGAATTTTTTTGGTATTGCGTTCTAAATCCAGGTGAGCAACTCTTTTGCTCGTATTGGATCTTTTTCCATTGAGAGAAAAGGTCGGAGTTCTTCTGATCCTATTTCACCCTTAATTTTGGAGTAACCAGTACAATACTAACTATAATTGGACTTATACCACATCTCGTCTGATGTATCATATTTATCAATAGAAAGACCAGCAACATTTGCCGGTCGCATAGACAACATTATCATTATATCAACCAGATTTTTCTTAGAAAGAGACGAGGAAATATCGCATTTTTCGAGTCTTTTCTGAACCTTTTCTAAGTAGTAGTGTTCAGGGCATTCAAAGCCCTCATCTTCATCAAATATATGCCGGTATGCTTGAATTTTATTCGATTTTGTAGTAATGTGTGGAATTTTGGTCGCTTCTTTTTTGAAATGATCAGCTCCACAATCACGTAACTTTTTTTACAATAAAGTGAGCTGAAAACTTCCTGCAACTGGATTAGGTGCAGAACTGGCCAGATCATTTGAAATTTCTTTTATTTTCTCAGGTAGAAAGTCATTGTCTACAATTTCTTAAGCAATTTTATCAACAGTATCCCTACCTTCTTCACGCTTTTCAGTAGGTTGAATAGGAATGAGAACTTCTACTTGTTCCTTAGTAAGTCCTAATTGTCAAAACGTATTTTGGCATTAGATCTTACCTTGTGATCATCCCTCAAACTTTTGTTAATTTCCTTTATGTATTTAGCTAGTTCAGATGATGGAGTTTTGAAGGTCCATTTATGGCGTTCCATGAAATCTGTAGCTACTTTTGCCATATTATTTTTACGAAACTATAGTCAAGAATATTAAAATGTACTAATTTTATATTATATACAAAAAAGTTCAATTCGAAAATTTTTATCCTGACAATTCACTACACCATGATCGGTAGGCAAAAAGAATATTATAACTTATTGCAGGCTCTCTGGTCGGGGTTTACTCTGCAAACATTTGAAAATTGCAGGTAGATAGGATATACAAAAAAAAATATAGTTATAGAATCGCCATTCCAAGGTTATGAATGGTCTAAGACCAAAATATTATAGTAATATTTAGTAAAACATTCATGCTAAAGCTAATATATACTCCAGCCCTAAAACATCTGTCTTGATAAATGCATCGCATAAAGCTTCCAGTTTATACTTTGAAGGAGCTAAATCTGGATGATAGAGGAATTTCATGAGTACGTCATTCCTCCAAGCTTTCATCTCTTTACGCTTCCAGCATAATTTTAATAGTTGGTATAAAGTGAGATTATGCCAATTAGCTTTGAACAAGATTTGCAATAGACTTATTTTTTCGTTAACCACCACTAGTAAACTTCTTTCTGATATGATACTTCAAATACGATATGAGATGAAAGAAAGATATCTTCTTAATATTGGTAGTTCATGTAAAGACAGGATCAAAAGCCTTTCTTCTTTCTAATGCATATAGCCTTAAGTAGCAATTTATGATATACTGACCCATTTATAACAATCATGCGATTAGATTTGGGGTTATATATTTTTTCATGAGCTTTATCTATCGGCTAGTCTAACATGTCCATAGCGTTAGTATGAAAAGTCATTTATGACTTAACTTAATATCGAATAATTTAAATACACATTTTATTATAAAATTAAAAGTGAAAAAGGCTTTTATATCCTAAAATACTTACATAGATCGTGTTACTTGCCCACATATCAAGAGAAATGGTACTGTTTGTAGAAGGGTCACTACTCGCATTACTGGCTATACGAAATACTAGAAATTACATGAAAAAAATATGAAAAGAAAACAATATCTTGTTAGTGGTTGTATCAAATTTACAGATTCTACTACGGGATGTTGTCCTAAACACTCTGCCAGATTTCATTCGTTAAATTATTGAATAAAACAAAAGTATGGGGCTGAGACCTTTCAACTCGCAAAGACATCTGAATTATCAAATGGGGCTCTTCAACCTGCAGTGACCTATGAATTATCGATTGAGGCTCATCAACCCGTAGGAACCTATGAATCTTCAGATGATGAAGACTTATCAGATGGGTTAGGATTATTTGATTGAGGCTCTTGTTTCACTTTAACTTGAAATCGTTACTTTTGGTAACATCCCTTCTGAATTGTCTACCAAAGAGTAAGAAAATATATATTATTTCTCGTTAATTGGTTATTATATAAATTCGGCAGAAGCCTATAACTCAGAAGTACGAAGGATGAAGATATTTTTTAATAATATATACTGATGGATGAAGCTTTCTGCAGAATTATTATATAAAAAATATAATTCCAGATACTAATCATTGACCAGGATGTAATGAAGGCTTCTTCAGAAATTATTATATAAAATATGGAAGAAGACTTCATCTCAAAAGTATACATATATTGTTTTATAATAGATTAGTATTTTAACACATGTCAAATAAATCTTGAATTTCTTCTGCAATTGGCGCAGTATTAATATTAGAACTAGAGATGTCTTTAGTTTGTTTACCCCCAAGTGATTTTCCATTAATAATTTATCAGGTGAGAGCTTACTATAACTATACCGAGTATCTTTACTATTTTCCCAATAAATTTCTTCTCCTATTTGATACAAAGGAAACTTGAGTGCGCTCTTACTATCGAATAAACCAACCAGATGATAATGTCTTTGATTCTTATCTACAACCTTAAATTTCAATCCATATGTTGCATATAGTGCTGAATTCAGTAATCCAAGTTTCGCTCGAACTGTTCTTAATCCTGATTTTTTAGCACTACATGATGCATCTGTATTGTCAAATACTCTAGTCATTTTGAAAACTAAATTCTGGAGATATGATATCGACTCAGAAGAATTAATGCATGTTTTAACATCATTAGTTTTATATCGTGCTCTATCGTCGATATCTCTAGCAGGTATACAATTCCTTAATAACTTCAAGCAGATACTATGTCTCTCAGCTTAGCTCACGGTTGTGAGTCTATCCTCTTTGTAATCCTTATGGGTAATAGCCTCAACAGCCGTCTCATTATCAGTGCCAGCATCTTGTAATTGCCTATAAGCTCTAAACCATTTCATATGATTAAAATTTCCATATTTTGAGATGAAATCATCGGTCAATGATTCAGGTGGAATCCCATAACAATCCACAATATGGTGCCAGTTTAAAGAGCGCATTTCTTCCAAAGTCTTTCTTGGCTTATTTTCTAATAATTCAGCAGTCTCATGATCGAGAATATTAGCATTAGTTATTTCTGATATCTCCTCTGCTTTAACGGTAGCAGAATTCACCTTCACAACTTGAGATAACGATGTAACATTTTCACCAGGTTTAGGAATAGATTCTATGGTGAAAATTATCATACCCGCCTCTCTGAGAAAATCGACCATTCTCCAACCAAATAGTTGCTGGAAACAGAATTTCTCCAACATATATGCTACCCACAATCGAATTGTTGGTATGCTCTTATTCCAGATAATAGAATCTACGTCTAGAAATATTCCTCTATTCTGAAGTTCCTGGGAGAGGCATTCACGTTTAGCACTTAACAACCATTGGAATAACCCTTCTTCTGTAATGGGGACATTAGACGATCTTTGCTCAATATGACATATATAATCCTCAATATAACGCATACGGAATAACATCTGATTCGTTCTAGCATTAGATTCTATATAGTTATTGAAGAGATAGAAAGTTCGTTCAAACTTAGAATTGGTGCAAGACACTCCTATCTTTAGAGTACTAGTATAGGCAACTAGGTCTATGTCTTTCCATGATTCTTCTACGTTGCTGAAGTCATGCACCTTTTTCATCGAATCAGATTTATCATGATATTCCTTAATTCGCAATTCTGAAAAATCGGTCTTAAGGGCGCGAACCACCCCTTGTACATCCTTTCTGAGATGGCAGATAAGTGATGCACTTTTCTGACTCTCAAAAGGCAATAAAGACATCTGTTTGGCCCAATCCCAAAGTTCAGCTAATACTGTTTCTTTATTAGGGGCTAGGCGGAATGTCTTACCTTTCTGGGATTGGAAAGTGTTGTGGATAATAAAGAATAGTTTATCCTTACGAAGGGCTTTAATCCATTCGATATTAAGATCAGTGAGATCATTATCCATGATGATAATGCGTCTTGCGTCTTGGACTAATTTATATAACTTTTCTATTGATTGTCCAGCCAAATGACTCTGCGTCTGAGCAATTATAGACACTATTTCATCAAGCTATAAATCGTATTAGCTCGGACGACATTTACATTTTTTATTACATTTGCAATTATTAGTAATGCGATGTAAGCTCTCTATCTGATAAACTACTCTCTTATAATCAGGTAGATTTATATTACCATCAATATCGCAATATGACTTAAGATTAAGTTTCGTAATAACAGCGTTCGAATAAGAGTAATGCGTAGATAATACTAGCAAATTTACATCATTAGGAATAGACAAATTTTCAAGAATATATATTTTTCCCGTTTCCCAAGGTGACCCTATATAAATATCGCCTTCATTGGGTAATAGCCTTACATATTTCTCCTCATACGTTTCTGTTGCTGTAAGGGGCTCATTATATTTGACCTAAGATGGCATTTTTACAAAGGTTTTAGGGAAACCTGGGTCTTTTACCTTGCAAGATATGGGTGATAAATTTTTATTTTCTTACTGGATTTTTTTTGCGATAGATGGGTCGCATTCAAAAACTTTCCCAGGTTCATCACTATTTTGCTGGAAATATTTTACAATAAATGTTCCACTGGTGGCATATACACGGCTGAACCACCACTGATCTTTGTCATGTATACGTTTACATAGTGAACACTCTAGTGGGGCTTTCTGATTAAAATATACAAAATTTTCTGAGTCCTTTTCTTCGATAGTCCAATCCCTAAGATAGTTAGAATGCTTTTGCAAAACCAGGTCTGTGCATTTTTGTAATACATCTTGACTCACGATTATTCTTAGTGGATAGTTATTTTTTTTGTGCTAAGTAATCGAGGTCTTACTTCAAGCCTTAAGCTAATAGGTGGCTGAACTCTAGTATGATTGAGGCAATTCCACCCATTATCTAGTGAGAATTAAAGAATGCATTTCACAGGACCTTTTTTTGCTGAACTGATAAGGCGGAGGTTAAAATTTTGACCAGGTAATCCTCAATCAATATACTTACCAAATTTCTTTCTGGTTAAGGTATATACTAATTCTGTAAATGCTTTAAGTTCGTTATGATCAATAAGTAGAACCAGTGCATATAAAATATGATAACTACATTTATTAGGATCTGAAGACATAGCAATTACTAATCCTTTAAGAATATCTTTCTAACCGCAGTCAAGAATTCGATACAAGGCTCTTATGAAAGAGCAACAGATTCGAATAAATACTTCCTGTCTCTTAATACTAGCTGTTTCCATATCTTCTTTTGACACATCGATATCAATCATAGCTCTTAAAGGCTTTTAGCTATTAATACATTCGTGAATCCTGGGTAATCCATATACTTCTGAAATGTCGTCTGCAACGAAAAACTTCAGAGCTCGATCTCCCTCTTGGTCAATTTTGATAACTAATTTATCTTCTACTTCATTACGGTCATAAGCGTTATATAAACTAGAGCCTTTTTCATTTGGAAAGAGGAATGAATAGATTGGGAGGTAATTCAATGACCCTTTATCGTTTGACATATCTCTAGATGATGACGAGAAAATTTTTCAAATTATATCTAACAAGTCCTTAAGAGTAAAATCGTTATTGAAGTTTTCTTTCCTTAAAGAGTAAATTGCATGTAGCTGAACTAACAGAATCCTGGTAGTGCTAGTTGAAGCACAGGAAGTTTCTTTACTATCTGACTTATAATTAGACTTATAGTTATTATAATCATCTGATTCCGAATCAGAATTATTACTAGTATAACTATTTGAGTCACTTAAATATTCATTGGGGCCAGTGCCATCATAGTGGAGGGCTGGGGTTGTTCCAGTGCGATTAGTTTGGTCAGAAATAGTTGAGGTATGCATGTCATTAATAGGTAAAACTTTATATACTCTAATATACTTTCAAAATGTTTAAATATTTTTTTTGATAGATACAAAAAAGAAGGAATGGCAAACTTAATCAGCAAATTGTAAAAGAAAGGCATCCAGATATACATCTAAAATGAAGTCTTCTTCAGAATCTTTATATAAAATATTAGAAGAAGACTTCACTTTTCTAGATATATATTCGGATGTATGTGGGTATAGCCTCTGCGACTTATCCTTCCTAGATATGCATCTAGGTATGATATGAAGGCTTCTTCAGAAATATTAGCACTTGACTACCCTATCACTAGTATGAATTCGGGTAAGTGGTATGTTTTATTTGGCTCAAATATGGCTGGAAACATGCCAGAAATATAATATAAATGCGCTTAAATATTTTGAACTTTGGGACGCGAAATTATCATACTTGAAAGAAGGCTACCTTATCACTAGTATGTATCTGGGTATGTCATCCAGGGTAGCTAGCGTAATCTATTATAAAAATATTGGCACTTAGCTACCCTATCACTAGTATGTATTCAGGCATATGTGGTATAAATGGGCTGGCCATAATAATACATATCGCATCTCCAACTTCAGACGTGAAATTGGCATACACATATCAGCAACTAATAGGCAATAATTGGATTGCGAAATGGTGTACTTCTGGCATCAAATGGGCTAGCTATAATAATACCTCCGCTCTTGATGGCAAATAGGTAGTCAAAAAGTAGAATTAAACTTAGCTAGTGATATTGTGTAAGCCATCTAATGAGATTTGTCATCCTGTTTTAGCAGGACTAGCTTCTAGACCATATCATTCAAAATCTTTTTTATTAGTTTTGAGGAAAGCACGACCATTAATTTTTTTGCAGGTTTTAGAAATGTTCTGAAAATGTTCCCGTTACTAGCCTGTAACTATAAAAGGGTGTTCAGTACCGTAACAGGATCACGTGACTGGCGCAGTAAGGCACAGTATAAATTCGCTTAATTTTGACCAGCACTTTCCCATAAATTTGGCCAGATCTTTAGACATAATAACTTGGCATCCAAGCTAGCATACAAGTGGCCTGAAACTGGCAAACTAATAGAACCACTCTAGTTTCCTGCCAGTTCCATGACGGTTCTATGATACCATCATAGCGCTATCGTATTGCCAAGCTGAAACCTAAAATCACATTCCTAAAAGATCGGCCAAAATTATGATATAATACCGGCTAAAATTAATCACAAATTTACTGCACCACCTGTCACCTTTTTTTTTACACCACTTTAGTATTTTGAAAGGCAACCAAATAGGCGCACATCATATCTATATTTACTGACCAATAAGTCATAAACAGGGAAAGCAAACCCCATCTTTAGAACATATTAGTCAATGGTTTATAATATCTTAGGTCATATTAATCAATAGATCATAATGTCCTAGTACATATTAATAAATAGATTATAATGTCCTAGGACACAATAGTCTAGTGCAAGTGGATTGTCCTAAAACATTTTAATATATTAATATATTAAAATGTCTTAGGACAATCTACTAGTATTTTTATTATATTTGTTCAAAAAATTCATTATATTAAGAGTTCGCTATATCAAGAGTTAACTGTATATTTCTATTATAAAAAATAAAAAAAAATCAGTTTATTTTTTAAAAAGTTGACTAAAATACAGTTTTTTTTCACCTGAATTTGATAATTTAAGGTAAAAATTAACTAAAATTCAACTTAAGTCTTTATTCTTAAAATGATTTTTTTTAGCATTTTGATAGAATGTAAAAAGAGAAAATTTGTTATAGAAAGATAAAATTTTAATTGAAATTATTTTTTAAAAAGTTAAAAAATTAAGCTTATTTATATAAATATTTCTATATATATATCAGAAATAAACTCAAATAGTACATTAAAAAATCGTAAATTTGATATTTTTTAATATATTAATTTAATTTAAAAGTTTAGTTTATTAGAATGATAATATAATGATTCAAATGAATAATAAATGCATTCTTCTTTAGGAATGATAAAACTATCATTTCTTAAGTATGATAATACTATTATTCCTTAGGAATAATAATATCATTGTTCCTAAGAAATGATAAAACTATTATACCTAAAGAATAATAAATATATCATTCCTTAGGATAAAATTATCATTCCTAAAGAATGATAAATTATCGTATCTATAATATAATAAAACCATCATTCTTTAGGAATAATAATACTATCATTTCTTAAGTACAATAAAATCACATTTTTTAGAAATGATAATACATTATTTCTTAGGTATAATAAACTATTGTACTTAAAGAATGATAAATACATCATTTTTTAAGGATGATAAACTATCGTATCTAAGGTATAATAAATGCATCATTTCTTAAAAATGATAAAACTATCGTACTTAAGGTATGATAATATTATTGTATTTAAGGAACAATAAAATAATTATTTTTTAAGAATAATAAATGCATTATTTCTTAGAAATGATAAAATCAACATACCTAAGATATAATAAAATTATTATTTTTTAGGAATAATAATACCATTATTTCTTAAGTACGATAAGCCTATTATACCTAAGAAATGATAAAACTATTGTATCTAAGGAATGATAAAATCATCGTATCTAAGATATAATAATATCATCATTTTTTAAGTATAATAAAATTATTATACCTAAGAAATGATAAAATATTGTACCTTAGGATGATAAAACTATTATTTCTAAGAAACAATAATACTATTATACTTCAGGAATAATATAATCGTTCTAATTAGATATCAATCAGCTATAAATAAAATAGGTCAAATTTTTGATGTATACCAATTAGCTATAAATAAAATAGGTTGAATTTTGGCTAATTCTTAGCTGATTTCTAATGTATACTAATCGGCTAGGCCAATTTTTAATAATTTACTAAATTTAAGCTGAATTTAGGCTGATTTTAAGCTAATTTTTCACATGTCTGATTTTTTTAATTTTGATTAGTAGCTAGATCTAATCTATGTTACCTTCACCAAAAAGTTTAGAAGTAGAAGTTAAAAGACTCTACTCATAAATAGTACACATAAATTTAGCATTAAGATTTCTCTAAAAGCAAAATAATTTATTAAATTCAAAAGCAAAAAAACATCTTCAAATGTGAACTTTAGGTAGATGTTTAATAGAATAAAATACTTTTTTATATTAGAAAACTGCCAAACCTTTTTTTTTTGATGTATATAATTAAAATGTACTCTCATCTGTAAAAATAACTTGATTCTAATCAAAATTCTTATGTTTTTTTGCCTATTATAACCTTTTCTTTTAATGGTCTTCTTTAAGCAAAAGTTTAAAAATTTCATTATTAAACTTTTCTTCAAATTTATAAAGATGTTACCTTATTATTTCTATATTAAATCCAACACCTCTTTCTTTTATTTTTTTTGTATTTAAATGGCTGTTATATTATGTTCTTTCTCTATCATCTTTACAATCTTATTATCTTATTTTGCAATTATTATACAAGTCTATCCTGATTTTTCTAAAATATTTAGATTCTGATTTTCATGATATCTTTTAATCTAATAAATAGCTGTAGACTTACTACAGTATATCTATTTAGCAATAAATCTAAAATTAAACTTTAGACCAGCTGGATGTTCACATAAAAACAATTTTATATTTTTTTTTAAAAAAAGATTCATTTTTTAAGCGAAAGTTTGATGATCACCTAAATTTTTTTGTATTATTAATATTTATAAATTTACTAGTAATCATATATTGTATTACATTATATTCCTGAAAAATTTAAGGGATAATTATATAATAATTTTAGATGATTTCAAATGATTAGATACTTATGACTGCTACTGTACTATAGAATATATTTACACCTCAGTTAGTTAGGTTCTTTTATATATTGAAAAATATATTTACATCTCAGTTAATTAGATTTTATTGTATATTTAAAAATATATTCAAATTTACGATAAATGTATGATTCATCTACTATATACTGCTAAGTAATAATGTACATTTTTGATGTCCCAGAGATTTGTTGTTCTAGTTATATGTCTCAACCTGTCCCACACTATGTCTCAAATATTCTATCTGTCCTATCTATGTCCTATCAGTATCTCATCAATGTTTCATGACAACACTGCTATCAAGTATATTCAACATAATATTGAGTATATTTTCATATGTTAAGTTAAAAATAAATGTAAATTACGTTACTAATACAAAGTATCACAAAATGTTTCAAGTAAATTGAATAAAAATTTATTAGTAAATAAATAAACTAAAAGCTAAAAATACTAAAATAAGAAAATATAATTAATCATAAGTAAAAAAAAGTAACCTTACGTTATTTTTACAAAAGGAGATTGCACATAGTTATCACTGAACTGATTAGATTGTATCTAGCAATTGATAATTACTTTTTTTATTAAGAATTTAATCCCCTTTTATATACTTTTAATGTAAACTTAATATATCATATATGTTAGGTATGTCTGATATATCAAATATATCAGATATGTCAAATATATTAGATATATCAAACATATTAGATATACCAAATATGTTTGCCATGTTTGACATGTTGATCTGCATTTTCTTGTATTATATAAATTAAATACATCTATTAAATCAATCATGTTAACTGTATTACTTAAATAACTATTTATAATGCATTATGTAGATCAATTAAGTTATAATAGTTTTATTACAGTATAAAAAAGTTTATAAAGGTTTGAAAATTTAGGAGAATTAAAAAAATAATTGATGTAGTAAATAAAATACATATTATTATAAAAATGCATCAAGCAAAAATTCAGAAGTTTATTTTACTAAAAAAAATAATATACTATTCATTATTAAGATATTGTAAATGATAAAAAATTTTGATTAATTTTGATGCAGACTGGTCTAATTTTGTAAATAATACTAGGGTTTTTAGAAATTTTTTTTTTTATAAAAATTATTAATCTTATTTAAGAAAATAATTATCTTTTGAGAGATTCAGCTTATCCTATTTTATCTTTTTAATTCCATCTTTTAAAGATCCAAATTCTCAAAAATAAAAAAATTTTAATTAATTTCATTCATTTCATCAAGTTATAGTAGAAAATACTTTTAAAATATTAAAAATAAGATTTAGAATATTAAAAAATCTTGATATTAAAACAGTTAAAATGGAAAATTATTTATATATTATATAATAATTTTACATAATTTCTTGAAAATTAATAAGGATATTTGAAATATTGATAATATAGATAATAAGAATAATACAGATATTAAAAATGATAATGATATTTTAACTCATACAAGAAATTAATGATGATATGTTAAAAAGGGCTAGACAAGCTAAAGGAATTGGATTTATTGTAATATTTTTTATAAATTTTTTCAATAAATTTTTAATAAATTTTTATCAAATTGATAAATATTATTGTTTTGTAATTATTTTGTTTAAAATTGAACACATATTCAACTTTAAAATCAAATACTTATTAAACTTTAAAATAGAATACTAATCTAACTTTAAAATCAAATAGTAATTAAATATTAAAATTAAATACTAATCTAACTTTAAAATCGAACACAATTCTAACATTAAAATTAAACACTAATCTAATTTTAAAATCAAATACAATTTAATATTAAATTGAATACTAGGGATTGGCATCCCTGACTTATGCTATAAGGTATGAGTTCCTATTATAGGTTATATAGTAAAAGATTCTAGTTTAATACCTGCTAAGTACAGATTGCAGTATTAATTTACTATAGGATTTACGAGTTTAATTCTGAAAATGAATTTTATAGGATATGCACAAATTATATGCATTAAAGATCATGAACTTGTAGAATATGGTAAACTTGTGTAGTTATACAAATAACTATATTATACAGAATTAATTGAGTTTAGAACTTGTATTAGGAAGTTAGTCTATAATGAGTAAGTATCACATTATCTGTAAGGGGTCATCTCTGACAATAGGTCATAACAGATCTATGGTAGATGTTGTATAATTTAGATTGAATAAAAGTCATAGATTACAGGTAATTTCTAGCTGAAACGCCATAGTGTTTATAATATAACTAGAGTTTGAGAAGCCTGAGTTTAATTCTCAGATTGATTTTGATAGTCTGAGCATAATAATTATATTAGGCAATTATCTCAAATTAGATTGTTAAAGACTTCTCTTTCTAGTAGTTAACCAAAAATCTATTATATTATGATAACATTATGGGTTAGTCATACAACGCCTACTTTGTATAGCTTATCATGATAGCTAGTACATTCAGCAGTTCAGACTAGTTTAAAATATAGCAAAAGAGGCTAATTCTAAATATGATGTTGAACTCACATATAGATTATATATATAATTGCTTAGTCTAAATACTCTGATGTCTGATTACTAAAATAAATTCAAAAAAAATTGAACACTAATTTAATTTAAAATCAAATACAATTTAATGTTAAATCGAATATTAATCTAACTTTAAAATTAAACACTATTTTAATATTAAATTTAAATACAATTTTAATGTTAAAATTGGATACTATTCTAACATTAAATTTGAATATATTTTGATTTTAAAATTGAACTTTAAAATTAAACTTTTAAAATAGAATAATAATTTAAATTATTCTCAATCAAATTTATATGAATATCTGATACATAATCATTTATTTAACTTAAAAATTTATAATTTACTAAGCAAATAATACAAATTTTATTAAATTATTATTATTATTATTATTATTACAATTGCTATTATTATTATTATTATTATCAATTATTATTACTAAATTATTATTCTGAAGACTATTTAAATTGCATTATTTTTAAATCTAATTTCTTTATTCTAAGTTCAAATTATATTCATAATTACTCTATGTCAAATTTAATCTTTCTTTATAATGTATTAACTTTAATTCGTTTAATTTCTAATTCTTTTTTTTTAAAAATTATTTCTATTCTTAATTTTCTTTTTATTTTATTTCAAATTACTCATATTTAAAATTAAGTTATTTTTTCTAAATTACTTGTTATAAATTATTTATAGAAAGAATAATATTAGCCAATAGGTTTTATATAGAACTTTTTTTTAATACTTTGATTCTTTTTCAAACTTTTATCTTTAATTTTCTTCTCTTCTTTATTTTTTTTCTTCAATATTATTAAAAATTTAGTATCATTAAAAGATTATCTATTAAAAATGATGGATTATAAATTTTATGAATTCTAAATAATCTGTCAATTCTTTCAAATTATTTCCACTTGACTTATGCTGCTTCTCCTATTTTATTATTTTTTTTAATTTCATTATACTTAGTTATAATATAAGATAATTAATTCATGATTTGTTCTCATAATTTATCTGAAAAAATTTGAAAAAAACTTTTTTAGTAAAGTTTGCTTTATTTTTTTGTAACTAGTAAAATTTTTTCTCAAAAAAGTTAATAATAATGTTATATTTTCGTCTTCCATCCTGTATCATCTTTAAAAATAGCAGTTTGAGAAGTATTTTTTTTAAAAAAATGTTTCATCTTTTTATTTTGTTTAGTAGATATTACAAATGCTGAAATAGATTCAACTAGTTATGTTATTTTTCTTTAATTAAATAAAAACAATTGTGAGGTAGGAATACATAAATCAGGAGCTAAAAAAATAAGAGCCAAAGAAGAAGTTAATGTAGGTATCAAAGAAGTGATAGAAGCAGATATTAAAGAAGAAGCAAAAGTAAGTATCAAAGTAGATGCAAAAATAGGGGTCAAAAAAGTGATAGTTGCTGTAGCTAAATTTTTGTAATTGTGAAAGTTTTGAAACAATTAAATGGTAAGTAATAGATTTTGAGTTGAGACATTTTTGAAATTTTATAAAGATTAATTAAGATAAATTACAAATTTGTTGTTCACCTTGATTAATTTTCTGATCGCATCAGTAGCTAATCATCTCAAGGTTAAATTTGAGATCAATCTGATACAATCTCGAATGAACAGGACTATGGTTATGTCAAAATTTTCAAGTCATAAAGTCATAAGTCATATGACTATATTGTCATATGTATAAAGTATCCTTAAACTGCAACTGTATCTATCACGTGATAAGTATTTTAAAAATATTTATTTATACATGGGGTCTAGGTAATAACCTAAACCCGGAGTCTAAGTTAAATTTTTCCATGTATGACTTATATAATTTCAGCCAGCTTTATAATTGATGATTATTATATTTTCATTTTGAAAATAAATGCTTTTGCCTTTAATAGAATTAAATTTATAATGCCGGCCTAAATTAGGTCATATGACAAAGTTATATATATACAACACTGCGTTTGCTCGGTTAGGATGGCCTCCATTTTTTTGGTTGCGATTTGTACTAACGTCCTCGTCGTGCAAGGTATTAAATTAGTAGCGAACAAGTACTATATTTTTATTGTGTTGTTTCTTTGTAAGGGTTTTTTTTTTAAACCAAAAAAAAAAGGAAAAAAAAAGTTTATTCGGGGGGTCTTCATTTTGTACTTATACCATTAAAAAATTTTGCCATCTTTAACTTGAAAAATAATGATTATTATTTGGTAAGATATTTTTTTTTTTTTGTAAAGTGAAGTTACACACACACGATAACTTTGCAAAAATTTACAATAGGAACAATCCATCTTTTTTAGATTTTTTTTCTCTCGTAATAAATTTCATCTCTTTTGAGAGGTTGATCAAGAAGGAAAAGCTATATCTGGTCAACAAATTTATTACCTATTTTGTAACGGCAATGTATAAATCTAATTGACATACAATTGTGCATTTAATTATAAATGGATTGTTTTTTTACAAATACTTAAAATTAGAAGAAAAGAAAGGTACCAACATTAAATTATGATACCTAGACAAATTCTCGAAATATTTACGGTTCAATTAAAGACTGAACCAAAATCGTTAATTATAATACGAACCATTATTGCGATTTTGTTATTTAGTTTATTAATTTGTTATGCATCTATTCAAATTAGTACGTGTTTGCCTAAAATTAGGAATTATGATGAATTAAAGCGATAGAATTTCAAAAATTTTTTAAATTTAATAGATAATGTTAAATCAGACAATCCCGTAATTGCATCTACACCAGCTCATTATGAAGAAAAATCAATTCCGTTGCCAAGTACGTCACAGGATATAAAGAGGCTCTTTATTTGATATACTTGTTAACCAAACTTTTTCCTTTCTAAATAGCTTTACATTTTACATTTGAATATCGGTTCACATTGACATGTCAAATAGTTGGTTGTATGTATTATATAATTTCATATCCAAATTTGGCGTGAAATTCTCTCGATTAATATTTTTTTCCCCTCCTTTTCAAAGCTATAACCAAATTTTCAACAAAAGAATGCGCGACACATTTACGACAACCGGAGTCAACAGTAAATTCCAACGGTGTTTACGAAGCGTTATTTAATGCAAATGGGTTAAATTTTACAAAAAAGGATATTGAAAAGTTTGAAGTTACAATTATAATGGATAATCCAGAAGAGATACCCGCGTCTAGTTTAGGTGTTGAAATGCGAGCTTTTGATTCTCGTAAATATATTAAAAAAAAAAAATTATATTATAATAATTATTTTTATTATTTTTATTTTAAAAAAAAAAATAAAAATAAATATTAAAAATATTAAATATTCCTTTTTTTTTTTTTATAAACTAATCGTCGGCTCGTGTAGAAGTACAAGATCCGCTGTTAATTAAAGATTACGAAGAGACCAATACTAACGTTATTGATCAACTTCTATCTTTAATTGACATGAATTTATATTTTCTGGCTTCTCAACAGGTAAGTAAATCAGACATTAGTACTTTAATTAAATGTAATTTCTCTCACCTGGAATCAATATATTAATTAGTATTATGAGTTGGAATTATCAAGAATTCGTAAGAACGTAATGGTGAAAAAATGGTGGAACATTTTAGGAATTCCATCAAGATATGTAGATGAGACGTATTTAAACTCCATATTAGAAAGTCGACCATACTCTCCATTTGATGAGTCTTTAGGTCTTTCTTATGCTACATTAGCGGTTGTTATGAGAACTTGGAGAGTTCCATTTGAACAAGAACAAATGTAAGTGATGCATTTTTTTTTTGAAAGGTTTTCTTTTTTAATTTAATTTAATTTATTTTTTTTAGTGAGAGAACGGTAAATAATATTGAAAATCGTTATTAAAAAATTTGGATAAAAATTAATAAATAATATTTATAAGTAGTTATTTGATACATTTGGTCAAATTGCCGGTGTAGCGGGAACATTATCACTCATCTATGTCTTCTTATTCGGTAATTAAATAAATATCATACATGAATTAATTTCTATTAAAAAAAAAAAAAATTAAATTTTAATTTTTTAGGTGTTGGACCAGGTGCAATTCGTTCGTGGGGAGTTATTCAAAGGATGAAATGTTTTGGTATCAAAAAGGGCGTCAAGAAACATATGAATCGTCGTTATCCAAGACTACCGTTTATTAAATCAGAAACCGATAAACCAGAAGACAATAATAACAAAGTTGATGAAGAAATAGGTGTATCAAATTCAATAACACCGATGAATCATGAAGAAGTTCAAATTGAAATCTTGGAAAGAATTGACGCTATAGAAAGATTTCTTAGAGAATTTGTGGTGGATGCAGAGTATCTACAAATGTTGGAGAATCATCGGCGTTAGATAGATGTCGTAATACTGGGTGGAATTATGAACGTGGTAGTTGCGTCACGTGTGAATTAATATAATTATTATGTAGCTTTTTTTTTTTTCATCTTTACTTTTTTATTTATTTATTTATTATTTTTTTTTTCTAAAAAAAAGTCAAATCCCAATTCATTTAAGTTGAATGATGTTCCAAATTACTTAAAATTACTGAAGGAAGCTAAATAAACATCATTGTCATGGAAAATCCCACGATCCCACCACACGGATTAAATAATTTGTTAAAAAAAAGTTTATTCTTAAATTCTTGCAGAACTTATTAAAAGAAATAGAATTGAATTCTTAATGATCATCTTACATCGCAATGCATCATAATCAGTTTTTCTATTTTAAAAATCAACTTTAACTTTAAACATCCAAGAAGGTTTTTTGAAATGAAAGAAAATTTTGTCATATGATCAGCGAACATTTCAGGAACGATAATGAGTAACCTTTTTTTATACTTTTCATTGAACCAAGCTTGGATAAAATCATTGTAAATTCTTTTAGGGGATTTCATACAAAAATAAATTGAAAAAAAGAAAATTCTTTCTCATTTCGATCACCAAATGAAGGGAACACAAAATAAGGTAAATTGTTCTCTTTGGTTCTAATTTCCTTATGTTATTGCATAATCTATTTCTGAAATTTTCTAGATAAGGGAATAGATTGTTTACTTTTGGTGTAATTTAATTCTTGTGTGAGAGTCAGCGATGCCTTATATGAAATTAATTATTTGTCCGCGAACCGGTTTTTTTTTTTTATAGCGAATGTACGCCAAAAAAACAACGCTTGAGTGATGTAAAAAAAAACTAAATTTAGAAATACGAATTCGTTCTGAACTATAAAAAATAACACGAAATATTTCTGCGGTACTTTACGCGTGATGTATTATTTATGACGTATAACGTTCGGTTTTATTTATAGGCTTTTTTTTTTTTTTTTTATGTTCTTGAGAACCTTGATGAATTGATGAAAAAAAGATTGTTACAGAGATTTTCCTTTAAGGGGCTGTCCTCCGAAATCATCCATGAAATTATCGATTTTCAATTTTTATTAAAAAAAAAAAAAAAAAATGTCTCAACAATGGGATGTGACTATAATGAAGGTTCCCGTGCATCATGTGTACATATAACTTTAATTCGTCGTTTGTCTTTTCGTTGATTGCGCAGTAGATGCAATCAATTAAGGTTTTATCTCCCATTATAAATCAATCCTCAAACAATACGTTCTACTTTCAGATGTTATTAAGTTACTTCCATTGGAAATCTCATAAAAGTTTCACGTTATCAACTTTTCAAAGTTCGTCGCTATTGAACAAATAAAAAACTTTGCTTTCCGTCTCTCGATTTAGTTAAAATAATGTTCAAACTACCGGAAACTTTCCATTAAACGGTAAATGTGAGCGAAAGAATTTAAAAAAATGTTTCAAGGGGGATTTTGTAAAGGTTTTGCGCTGCAGATCTTTCTTCCTTTATAAGTAATGTTTATCCTATCTAAGTAATACTCTTGTTTCATCGACCACATTACGTTTCACTTTTTGATTACAAAAGTTTGAATAAAGACGAACTATTTGCTTTGGGAATCTGAGATTCAAAGCAAATAACCAATATAAATTCAACATGCAAAAAATGCAATCTTGATCATGTAGCTAATTAATTTATTCCCTTTAATGTCAAAAATCTCTTTTTTTTTTTTTTTTTTTTTTCATTTTCGAATAGAATTTTTTTTGTTTATATCTCTTTGATATTCTATTAAGTTTCAACCCCTGTTTTTTGTTTTGATTATTAATTTTTTTTTTTTTTCCTTGTGGTAAATAGTTTCAAACGATGAAATCTCAACGTGTATAGGTTTTTATTTGCTTTGGTCTTTGTATGAAAAAGGGGGATATAATTTTTTCTCGTGTGTTGTATTGTTTATGCGTTTTGATAATTACGCGCATCCATATACTTGTTTCAAAAAGAAATTGGTTGTTAACAAAACGAGTAAAGTCCGATTCTTAGCAATTATCCTATTTAGATTTTTTAAATTTAAAACTTATTCCTTTAAGTGTTAAGTTCGTTTTATTTAAATATAAAAGGTATACAATGAAAAAGTCATAAAGGATTCTTGTAACACCCGATGATGATTTTTTTGTAATATGTCAAGGAAATAATTTAACAATCAAAAGTAAACAATATTAACGAAATTTGGATTACAAAAATAATTGAAAAACGTGAAGGGTGCGTCCCATCAAGATTTCCTAGAAAGTTCGAAAAATTATCTAAAAACAAAAAATTTTCAATGCATGAAATATAGCACGAATTATTTATTTGTCACCTTTTTTATCTTTTTATTTTTATTTTTAAAAAAAAAGGTTTTGATCTACATAAAAGGTAACCACTGGGGCTATTGTTGGAAACCATTATGTTTTTAAAAAAAGAATCGAATGATTCTAAAAAAATAATTTCAGTTATTTTATTTTTTTTAAAAAAATTCTTGGCTCTCTGCGATTAAAAATTACGCATATGTTTATTCGGAAGTTCGTGAACCATCGTTTTCGAAAAAAAAAAAAAAAAAATACACGCACAAGCGATGCCTCTTGCTTTCGCTCTCCCTAGTTACAAGGTAAAGCTCGTAACATGTCACATATGCAATTTTAAACGGTGCATCTCTCGACTCCAAATTACATGCAACTTTTCATTTGTTTGTATTTCGTAATTCAAGGGTTGAATGTTAATTATCTTGGTGCACCATTATCATCTAAGCAGATAAACAAATGGAAGTATGTTACCCTGTTGTCTTTGTGAGACCAATTCTGGGTAGAAGCTTAAAACTCAAAGTAACCCTGTTCGGACATGGTGACACAGTTTCGCAAGTTCTTTTTTTTTAGGGTACGATGGGTCAATTAGGCGAATGGGAGAATTTGAGGGTTTTGAAGTGAAACACGTGATCAACAAGCTCGTGGCTTTCTTACCCCCATGGCTGATTTTGGTAAAATGAAGTTTAATCCAACTCTTTCTGGAAGGTCAAAAAGGAAAAAAACAAATTTTGACAAGCCCTCCGCCAAAAGTGACATTTTGCTATGCTCTTGTTTGTTGACGTTGCCACATCAATAAATGACTCCGCAATTTCGATGCCGGGAAAATGGCATTTCTCATTATTCAACCACCGGATCACAAACCTGAAATGATCTTGGTAATAATTTAAATAATGCACTAAAAAAAAAAAAAAAAAAAAAAAAAAATAATAATTATTAATAATTACGAAATTTGAATGAAACACCATATATATCCCTAACTATAATGGGATGCAGATCCGTGAACCTTGCATACATGTATGCCGGTTTATTTTTATGAAAAAAAAAAAACTTATTAGTTTTCCATTTTTTGTTACGTCAAAAAGGAATTTCCATAAACCCCGTTCCTAACTTATTTCTTACATCAAGGAAAAAATTTAATTTCTATTATTAATAATAATAAAAATTTATTATCATTATCATTATATTATGTTATATTTTTAAACCTCGCCTTTTAATTTTCTTTCCTTTTTCTTCTGAACAAAAAGACCAAAATATAATTACGTCAATAAGATGACATTTTGACATCTATTCATAGGTCACCTTTTTTAAAAGTGGCAGGATTTATTTTTGGTGTATGTAATATGTAATACGCATGTATCATGACAAAATCACTACTTTGCTTTCTTTCAGAGCAGAGAATGCACAGGATTTGAGCTACCTTAAATTTTCTCGTGTGCTCATTTCAACATCAAAAAAGAATTTTTAAATAAATGCTGTGTTAACGCCCTGGCTTTGCGTGTGAAACCATGAATTTTTCACAGGTTCATTCTTATTGATTGATATTTTTTTTTTTATTTTTGTAAAATAATGGTGAATGATAATATCTATAATTAAAGATGCTGTGACAGGCAGATTTTGTTTATTTAATTTAAATTAATCTTGCTCTCTTTTTTCTATTGGACGATGGGGTTTGAGGGATTTTTTTAACTCGTACAATTTATTCATTTCCTCGCTTTCTTTTTAATTGTGGTGGTGAAGGCGGAAAGATGAAGGGAAGCATAGGTAAAGCAAGGGCAAAGCAATCGAGCAAAGAAGAAGAAGAAAAAAAAAAATCATGGCATGCCTTACCGATTACCAGTTACGCGGATCAAAAAACTAACCCTTCCCCCCCTTTCAAAGAACAATCATTAATTAAATGTGGTGGCTCTAATGAAAGTTTACGGGATTTACGTTTCCGGTAAAATTGTTACTTATCAAAGCAATCATGGATGTCGGTTTGACAAAATAAACAAAGCATCGAAGAATTGAAAAAAAAAAAAAAACCACCATCGCGGATTACTCTCGGGGTCTCCGAACCATGAAGGAATCTATTTTTAATCAAGATCACCTGATCAAAAGACCCCATCAGCAATTGGGAAATTTCATTTCCCCCCCTAATGAAACAAGTTTTTGGCTTATTGTATAACTTCCCGTTTGGAGTAAACATCGACATCGGCAATGGGTGCACCGCCTCCTTTTTGATCCTGGTTTGATCCGCAGTTCGTTGGAATGAAAAGTTCCGAATATCAATTTATTTCAGATCTTTGTATTGCTTTATCCCTGCTTTGTTGTTTACTTTGGCGTCTAAATTAAAATTTTCATTTATATTGTTTTAATACCCGGAAAGATTTTTTCATTCCTTTTATGCCACTATATCTCATGCTTTATAGTAAACATAATAATATTATATATTATATATAAACTACAACAATATAAATTAAAAATTTTAAATTGAATCAAACCCTATTTAGCGCCTCACATAAAAAAAATGTCTTCCGTGTTTTTAGAATAACTCTTCCCACACACAAAAATAAAAATATTTTAAAAAAAATAATACATTTACATAGAGGAAATTTCCATATATGATTAGACCTTTCTATATTCAGAGATTAAATTATTTGAAAATAATGAGTTCAATCATGATGATTTTTTTTTTTTTTTTCGGTTCATTCGAGATATATAAATATGCGGGTTCTCGACGTGCCTTTCATTTTTTTTTTTTCCTCTCATATCATATTAATTTCTTTACGACTTTTTTATTAAAAAAAAAAAATAATTTCACGTCCACAAAAAAAAAAAAAAAAATTTTTTTCGAATTTTTTTTTTTGCATTGCCCTTTGCTTTTGCTTAATTGGTTATATTATTCCTTTTTGAATCCTTCAAAAAAAAAAAAAAAAAAAATTATAATTCTTTCAGTATATAAAGTTTCGGTTTTTCTTTTTTCACGATAAAAATAAAAACAACTATTAATTAAATTAATGATGTCTACCTTAAACAAGTCACTCATCATCTTGGCAGTTTTGGCCGCTTATATCGCAGTGTCGGTATTTGCTGTACCTGAAAGGACCCCCAGTGATCAGGTCTGCCAACTATCCAAAAAACCACCGGCAGATGGAACTCAAAACCGTAACGGTTCATGTGTCCAAACAGTTTTGGGAGAAATTCCAGATGTTGACCACATGATTTCAACCTTAATCCGCTTCCCGGTGAATAACGATGTTATCTGCGAAAACGAAGCATTCACGTTGCAGACCGAAACGATCAATTTGCTCACCGGATTCTTTGACGATCCCGTAAATGAATATTATATCTTCCCACAAACCCTTAATGACGACTCGGGAATTATTCAAGGACATTCTCACATAACTGTTCAAAAACTTAACGGCAACGATATTCCTGATCCAAGAATTTTCGCTTTCTTCAAAGGTTTGAACGACGTAGCAGTTAACGGAATCTTATCAGTATTAGTCGAAAAAGGTTTACCAGCTGGAAATTACCGTGCTTGCACCATGGTTTCTTCATTCGCTCATCAATGTGTCTTGATGCCTGTTGCTCAACGAGGTAATTATCGATCTTTCTTTTGATTTCAATTTAACCTTGGTTTTGAAAAAAAAAATTAATCGTTCATTTTATTCTTTTTTTCTTTTTATTAAAATAAAATTCTAAAGGCTCGCAAGATGACTGCGTTAGATTTAAGGTTGTAAAGAGAAGAGAATACGAAAATAATTGTCGAGTAAATTAGAGAAAAAAAAAAAAAAAGGTCCAAAAAATATCCGTCACCTCTAATATTTCACGTGACTTAATTGAGTAAAGCCTGGACTTTTTTTAATATTATTTTTTTGTAGTATTACTTTATTTATGTAAATGTAAATTATTTTTATAAAAGGTTATCTTCACTTTCACGTACCCTCTAGATATAGTAGATATATATATATATATAGTATTTCTTCTTTTTTTTTTTTTTTTATGGCTTGGATCTTAATAATATTTTATTACTGCACTTTATCATCCATTTTTATAAAAGAATAAAAAGAAAATTTTATCCTTTGTTTTTTTTTTACAAACAAAGAAAAAAAGAAAAACAAAAGAAATAATTATATTACCGCTGTTAGTCATTTTCGTTAAAAAATTATTTACATTAATAATTAATAAAACAACTTGGATCACATTTTATTTAAACTTAATTTTTTTTTATCCGTTCATCCATTGACCTTTAAATGTGGTTTCTTATATTCGATTGTTTTATTTGCTAATGTTATCGAGTAAATGGGCTCTAACGCGTCGTGTCAATAACATTTCTTCACGATTCCGACATAGGCGGAATGATCTTTTGTTTTGCTCGAATTAATTGTTAAACGGCCAATTATTCAAACCTAAGAAAAAAAAAAAAAAAAAAAAAAAAAAAAATGGCAATTTTTTAAAATTATCATTGGGTAGAAACGACAAATTCACGGGACTTTCAGAAAATTCTTTTGTCCATCTAAATTTCGTCACCTGCCACTTGATCAAAAAGTGAAAGTTCGACACTATGAAGAGCCCGGAATATTTCCCCATAGGTGCAAAACAAATATATTAAAGTACCGCGATTTATAAGGAAAATTTTCTTTTTGAGATTTTGGGAAATCAAAATATTATCTTTTTTGGGGATAACTCTGGCCAGCATTATATTACACATCGAATTTCAATAAATTTCATAAAAGTCTCTCCAGGTTAGAATTACTCTTAAACACTTTATTATTTGCATTTCAATATTTCTAATGGATTTTTCGTCGGATATTTAACGTGCAACCTGGGAAAGTTTCTCGGTGAAAAGTTTGGCAACGTTAGACCATATCCACCACCACTTTTATCATTTAATTCAATAGATAATATGGTCCAATCAAATACACCATTAACATTTGATAAACAAGAAAGTTTTCTCACACCACTTTTGCTCCATACACTAAACATTTCGTTGTTCGATTCATCCCACTCTTCTCTTGATTTATTCAAATCCTTCTTGAACAGATCAATATATTCATTGATCGAAGTATTTTTGCAACAAAACAACCGATAGGATGTGCGGTATAAGAATGACCGTGAAGTAAGGCATCAACTTTAGTATCGCCAAGAAATTTGTTAAATATCTGTTCATTCGTCAAAGTAACCGCCAAAGGACATAATCCGCCGGTTAATAACTTTGCGTAAGCCGCGATGTCTGGATTCACGTTTAAATATTCGGCACCGGATTTTCTACCCAATCGCCAAAATCCTGTGAATACTTCATCAAATATTATAGGAATATTGAGCATCGAACGAACCGATTTAATCAATTGATTTTGATATAATGGATCAACGAATATCATTCCTCCCGTACCCATCACTATTGGTTCCATGATTAACGCTCCAAATTTGTTTCCTTGATTCACATGATCAAGTATTCGTTTTTCGATATTTTGCTTGTAATGATATGATAATCCATCCTTTTCGATTCGACTCTCGCTAAATATCTCTGATAATGAATCAAACCTACCAATTTCATCACCGTTGGTAATTTTTATTCTGTATATATTATCTTTCATTAATATCTGTGGAGGGGCAAACCAAACACCTTTCGGAGAATACCAATTCACGCGCTTATTATAAATACTAGGAATACTCGCGTTCATCACTCCAATCGTATCTCCATGATAACTTCCTTCCAAATTCTTTTCGGTTAATGTCATCTTTAATGCAACTTCCATGGCGGTACTCCCATTATCAGAATAAAATACCCTGTTGGCCCAATTTTTCCCTACCCCATCAAGCAAAGATTCCGATAATGATAATGAATCGATTCGGGAAATAATATGTGACCGTATCTACCTGATGCATACGATGCCGTTAATGTTAATTTAGAATTTCCATGACCCAACCCTTGCGTCCACCAACTTGCGGACCCATCAAATGTCTCTCCTAGATTAGAATCATCATTGTAACTTATTAATAAATCTTTATACGCGGAATCAATCACTTAACCCATCAACTTTATCGTGTTGGTGAATGGTCATCTAACCATTTCTTTGGCTTTCTCCTCCATTTCATCCAGTCTATTAAATCTATTGTCATGCCATTCCTCCAATGTACTAAACTTTTCATCATTTGAATCAAAATATGCCTCGAACCCTTTGATATCTGATAAATCATTTTCCGATTTTGGTGGTGGTAATGAAATGGAAATATTTTAGGCGTGATAATAGACGAATTTTGATTTTTCAAAAGATATATATGATTTCACAAATCGTAAATCATTTTCTTTTGGATATTCTGAATTGGTTTTAAATAATAATGATTTTTGTACCTTTGGGATTTTAATACTGACGCTCTTATCAATCCTTTCAAAATATTGTTTTCCCTAAATTTGTGTTTGATGAAAATATTTGATAAATTTTGAAATTTTCTCATCGGAAAATAATTATATACCATTTTTCAAGAAAAAAAAAAAAAAAATAGTCTAAAATAGTCTAAATTTGTCTAAACTGACTAACGTTATAAAAATAAAAGATGATACAAATTTGGAAATTTCACGTAATCCAAACAGGAGGTGATGAATATATAAGGGAGTTGAGGTGATAAATGTCACATGACGCGATTAAAGTAGTTATTCAAATTTATATTTAGATGATCAACAATAATGATAACTTGTTTGTTCTTTCGTCCTTCAGCAACACGAAAAAAAAAAAAATCAATGGAATCTCCAGATAGTTCATTTCAAATGGAAAATGAATATGAAGTCGAAAAAATATTAGATCAAAAGGTTATAAATGGGGATATTTGCTTTGAAATAAAATGGAAAGGTTATGGTCCTGAGTACAACACTTGGGAACCACATCATAATCTTAATTGTCCTGAATTATTAGACAATTTTGTACATGAATATCATCTTAAAAATAAAAAAAGAACGTTGGAAAAAAGTCGTAATTTTCAACGTAATTCAAATACATCCACCATTACTAAAAACGGAACTACTTCTACACAAGTAAACAAAAAAGAGGGTAAAAAAATCACCACCACTGGTATTAAAGAAACACGGATACAAAGAAGTAATTTGGTAGAAAATTTTAATAAAAGTAATAACGGTAATGGGGTAAAAAAACCATTGACATTGATTGAAAAATTCAGCCAGCAATCACAATTTACACAATTAACTTCTAATAAAGGACCTCGATCTGTGGCACCATTTCAATCACCCAAAGCTTTTGAATTTGAAAGATTTCTTAGGCGCGCTATTAAAAATGGACCTCCAATTTCTGTGATAAATGACATTGATGACGCCGGAATACCACCAAATTTTACATACATTGAAAATTACATTTATGGTGAAGGTGTTCCATGTCAAGCTGACCTTATTGAACGATTAGTGGGATGTCAATGTAGAATGGGATATTGTACAGCTAAATCGTGTTCATGTTTCACGGAACATACGGGAGGGAGATTAAATTATGACCGAACGACATTTCAAGTAGTGTTAAAACCTGGAAATATCATTTATGAATGTAACTCCAAATGTAACTGCCTTTCTAATTGTATCAATCGAGTTTCTCAAAGAAAATCAAATTTGGATCTGGTAATTAAAAGGATTCCTAAAAAAGGTTGGGGTGTGGTTACAAAGAGAAAAATTCCTGAACGTATGTTTGTAACATATTATTATGGAGAAGTAATAAAATCAACTGAAGCTGAAAAACGTGGATCTCAGTATGATACAAAAGGATTAACTTATCTTTTTGATCTGGATTATAATGCTGAAGATCATGATGAATGTGCTTATACTGTAGATGCTACAAACTTTGGAAATTTCTCTCGTTTTTTTAATCATTCTTGTGATCCTAATTTGGTGGTTTATCCTCTTATCAATGATAATGCTGATATTAGATTACATCACATTGCTTTCTTTACTATTAAAGAAATTCAAATTGGTGAAGAATTAACTTTTAATTACTTTGGAAATTTTCATCATGAAGTAGAAGGTGGATTAAATAAAATTAAAGAAAAATATATCTGTAAATGTGATGCTACAAGTTGTATTGGATATTTTCATGAATAATTAATTATAGGTATAGATTTATGGTTTATAAAGATTTAATCACTAATAACAAAATAATAAAAATAATGCATACCAATCTTACTTGGATAAAAAGAATATTAATTTGCAAATAATCTTTACATTAATTATATTATGTAAAAAAAAAAAAAAAAAATTTGAAATATATATTTAAGAAACAATTTAAGCAGGAAAAAAAAACTTTAATAAAAAACTTTATTGAGATTATTTTACAATATATCAAGTAAATAACAAATAAAAGAAATGTTAAATATTGGTTTTAAACCTTTTTTTTTTTGAATGTTTATTTGCTATATCAACATTCTGAAAATTATTCAAGGATTTTTCCTTTTGATGTTGATTATTTAACATCTTCATTTGTTTTTGTTTTAATTTCTTTTCAAGTCTTTGGTTTTTAGCTTGTTCTTTATTTACTGATGCAGTTGTTATAAGTTGCTTAATCTGTGTGAGAACATAATCAAAACCAATTGATTGTGTTGAAGTAGGTTCAATTTTAATTTTTGGTTGTTGTTTAAAAAAGAAAATGGATGGTGATTTTGTTGTATGTAAAGAAGTAGCAATTTCAACCTCCACTTTTGTTTAATCATATTACTGGATAGTGATGAAGTTGTTTCTTTTTCCAATTCCTCTTCATCTTTAGTAATTTTTCGTTTCTTTAACAAATTTTCTGATGGTTTAAGTGGATTTAACCAAGATACATCTATGGGTTTAACTT
>CAJVPQ010000162.1:0-36252 GCA_910591825.1 Funneliformis caledonium
ATATGAAGTATACCTTGATGGAGTATGCAGGTAGGTGATGTAAAAACGGTCCCATATTGAAGATGAAAAATTTTGAACACAGATGGTAATAGTTTGTCATAAATCTTTACAAGTTCAAAATAATAGAAAACTAACAGATAACCTCATTTCTAGCAGTTATAGTTTCATCAATTGCTTTAGCAATTATATTTGCAAGAACAATATTAATGTTTTACATAATAACATTCCTAAATGAATTATAGCTCTCAAAATTTTCTTTCATTTCAAATAGCTAAATTAATGAATTTCTTATTATTTACTTTATTAACATTTATTTCAGCTTGGATTTCACTAAATAAAAGAAGTTTTATTAATAATTCATAAGATTTATATATTTCTTTTTTTGATATCATCTTTCTTTATAAAATAACATTTTTATTTCACTTTACAATAAATTATAAGTAACCTTTAGCAATCCTATTCAATATTTCAATAATTATTTCTGAGAATAGTTAGGATATACCTTAACTAGTAGCATACGATTGAGAGTTTTTTCTAAACATTTTCATTTGATACATATTCTTGTTATACTAACTTTCTTCTTTTATTTATTTTACCTATTTTGATATTCTCATTAATGTAAAGTAGTTTTTTTTTTGCATTTAACAAATAAAAATAATATTAATTATAAGGATATTCTGAAAAAAGCCTATATTTATCAGAAGTTATATTATTAAAAACAAATTATATTTTAACATATAAATTAACAAATTACTAATTAAATTATATTTTAACAAATATAATTATTTTATTAATAATTTATAATAATGTCGAATTGACATAATAAATTTTAATATCAAAATTAATTAGCATCAAAGTATATTCATATTACAAAGAATAACCAAAAGTTTCTAAATATGATTTTTGATATTGTATTTCTTAGAACTTACTAATTGAAATAAAACTAAATTTTAATATATCTTAGATATAATCTTAAAAAAATAATATATTAAAATTTCAAATGAATTTAAATAACTTTTTTTATAAATGCAATAATGTAATATTTTATTATATAAAATTGATATAAATGTAGAAAAATAAAAACTGCTATTTAATATTCTTTATTAGTAAGACTAACTTTTAATAGGCTAATCAGTTATTTTATCTGATTCTAATTACAAAGATTTATTGAGTAATCAATATTATTAAAATTATTAAACTAAATGAAAAGAAAAAATTAGAACAACTGATTATTATTGATCTAAAAAGAGACTAATAAAAATGATATTTGTAAGAATTATTAAGAAAGAAATATAATTTAAAGCATTAATATTTTGATTAAAAGGAATATTAAAGAAACTATTTATATAAAAATTAACTTTAGAATAAGTAAATTTATACTTTTTTAATGATTAGTAATGTATAAAATTCTTTTTTTATCAATAGTTAGTTTATATTTAGTTTTTATATAATATTATAAGCTTGATTAAATACAAAATTGTAAAATAATACAAATATTTTAATATAAATTGACAAATTATTAATTAAATTATATTTTAATAAATATTTTATATTTTGACAAACATAATTATTTTATTAATAATTATAATAAATATTAAATTAACGTAATCAATTTTGATATCATCAAAATTATTTCACTTAACATAATTATTATATTAGCAACATTTCTAAAAAAAGATAGATAGAGTTTTAATTATATTATTTTTATAAATTGAATATAAGAAAATTATTCAAAAAAAAGTTTGAGTTTCTAATTGTAGTATTTTATTTCTTTAAATAATATAACATCTTTAAATCAAATTGAATAAATTTAAAAATATTAATATTTAATATTTTATTTAAGATAATAATATTCAGTAAAATATTTAATATTAGTATAATTTTTCAAAAAGAAATGTTAAAAATAATGAATAAGCATATTATTAAAATTTAAAATATATGAATAAAAAAATATAATTAAAAAAAAGTTGTAATGAAAAAAGGATAAATATAATTTTGCTAATCAATTAATTTTGTCATTATATAGGTTATTAGATTAAGTAGTATTAGTAACAGTTTATTGATATTAAAAAATTATTTTAAATTTATGATCTGTAAGAAAATAAAAATTATCATAATCATAATTATCATCAAATTCATGATTATAAATATCATAATGATTATTAATATCACATTTATCATAATTTTCTTTAATATATTTATTTTATTATTTATATTTATTTTATTATTATTATTTTATTTATTATCTTAATTATTATTATACAAAGAATATATAGATGATGATGATCAAAAAAATAACGTTAATTCCTAAGAAATTATATATGTCTTATATATCTTCTATATTATCTATGATATATATTTCTTTTATACAATATATTTTATTTATTTATTTTATTTTATTAATGTTATATATTTATTATATTATATTTATTTCATATATTTTATTTATTTCTTTTATATCTTCAATAACTTTATGTATTTAATTTTATATAAATAGAAAACATTTTCTTTTAATTTAATAGTGTATCTGATAAGTAGTTTTATAAAATAATTTAGTTTAATTCCCTTAACATACTTGTATAATACAGAGTGCTGATTGAGACAGTATTTTATTGTTATTATTATTAAATAAACTATTAAATGATTGACACTCTTCTAAATCTAATTACAAAATAAATCTTTTGCTTACTATTCAAAATATTACTTCATTTATCACCTATAAGCAACTTAAAGAACTGACTATAATATTATCTATTAAATATCTCTTTATTATATTTGTATTTTATATAAATATCATATATTATTATCTTGATAAACGAACAAATTTCATTCTTATAATTTATCAATAAAGTATAATTTTAATAATGTAAAACTTATATTCTTGTTTTCTTAATTTTTTTAAAATATAAATTATCAATAAAAATAATATGATTTTCAACTTCATTAATTCATATTTATTTCTTTTATAGTTTAATAAATTTAAATTCTTATTATAAATAAAAATTATTAATTTAAATGATATAATATTTAGGTTTAAAAGTTAGTAACTTTAAAAATTATAAGGATAATTTAACATTTTTTTATAATTTTAAAAAATAATAACTAAAAAATATAAAAAGGAATCTTAAATATCAAGAAAAGATAATTAAATGCATTTATTTAACTATATAATTATATGAGTGAATAATAATTAAAATATTAGTATTGATTATAATAAAAAATAAAAGGAATAGATTAAAAGAATAAGTGGGAAAGTAAAAATCTTAGCATTAATAAAGTTAATCCAAATAGTTAAAACAGCGGTTGAAAATTCTATATTTATAGAATTATATATTAAAATAAAAAGCTAAACTTAAAATATAAATATAAAAATATTAGAAAAAGAATAAATTTACAAAAACTATCTATATAAAAGGTAAGAATTTTTAGTTTAATGTAAATGATAATAATTAATTAAAATAAAATGAATACTATTATTTAGAAATAAATTAAAAATAATAATATAAGTTAGAGTATTTAAAATTAAGTTATTTGATAAAATACTAAAAGAATATACTATTATATAATGTTAGTTAACCTAATCAATATAATTTAAATATTTCTTTTGAAAAAATATAATTTATTATCAATAATTAAATTATTATTAATAATATTACTATAAGGTCATTTAGTAATTGAAGCATTAAAATTTCAAATATGTTTTAATAAATTAAAGAAACAATCAGAGTATAGAGTAAAAATATTTTATTTATATTATTAATATAATATTAAATAATAAATTTGTTAAAAATGAATTTGAATTTAATTATTTTTTTAATAATACCTTAACTAGAATATAGAAGATTATAATAATTTTTTTAGGTAAAATCCAGTGAATAATTTATAGATATCTTTTTTTATCTTCAAAAGAAAATGATATCAAAAAATCTTATAAAATAAAATTTGCATTATGATATTGTATTTTTAAATGATTAAATTAAATAAAATTATTAAAAGTAATCTATTTTAAATATAGAAATTACTTAGAGATTATATCAATTATAATTTTCTTTATTTAAGAAAATTATTATAATATTTCATTAAAAAGTTCTTTAATTGATTAATTATTCTAAAAATAGAATTTTGTTATATTTGAGAGAAGAAATTCATTTTTTCTATAGTATTAAAAATTGGTATATTATATTACTATCTTAAATAAAAAAATTATTAGAAGTCAAGAAAAATTCTATATATTAAAAAGGAGTCTGTAAATATAATATTAACAATTAGTAATTATCTTTCTTAATTTTGTAGTTATATAAGTTAATATTATAGTCAGTTCTTTTAAGATACTTATAAGTGATAAGTAATGCAATGATTTCAAATTATAAGTAGAAAATTAATTTTATAATTAATTTAAAATAGTATCAATCAGTAGATAGTTTATTTAATATTAATTATAAAATAAATACTGTCTCAATTAGTGTTATATACTATACAAATATTATAAGAAATTAAAGTAAATTATCTAATAAAACTATCTCTAAGATATAAGATACATTGTTAAGATAAAAAAAAATCTCTATTTATATGGGTGCCATCCAAAATCTCAAAATCTAAAATATCAAAAGGTTAAAATCTCAAAACCCAAAATCTCAAAATCCAAAATCCCAAATGGTATAAAATCTCAAAGTTTAAATTATCGAATGATATAAAATTCTAAATTTTCCTTTAAATGCATATATACTATAGCATATAAGTATATATATCATAATTTTGTTAAAAAATTTTTTATTATATCGCATCACAATTCATAATTTAATATTTACATATACAATAAATGAAAAAAAATGTTCAATTGGAGGGAGCTTTGCTTATGCATAAATAAAAAATTAGTAATTTCCTACAACTGACCTGTAACAACTAATGCAAAGTAATTTTTATAACTCAATTGTGTTATCATTAAAATACAATATAAAGTACTATTTATTACAAATTTGTCATATTAAACACAACCATAACATATATAGCATAAGATTATGTATAATCTCATAAAGAAATTTTATAATAGAACAGTTTTTTTTATCATTAAGTACCATTACTATTCTTTTTCTTTATCAATTAAGGCTTTTTTTTGTAAGACATAGTTCATTACGAATGATACATTCAATTTGAAAGTCTACTCTTTGCTATTCCTTCTGTAACTCTTCAATTATTTTATAAACACCTAAATGACTTTAACCAACTAAAATTTTCAAACACTAATGCTAAACTTTAACATTATTCTGTATTCGTGAAATTCTTATCTCATTTAAATTATATACTAATCACAATTGTAGTAGAAATAAAAGAGCTAAACGAATAACATTTTCACTTTAAAGGTATCGACGTATCCTTTTATGAACATAATTATCTTCAAACTATTAGACAACTTCATTTGCTTCTAGAGGCATTTTAAGTTTTAATATATTAAATGTCTCTGGAATTTCCTATGGTGATAAAAATACTAGTACAAATAAATATTGTAATATTAAACTAAATTGCTCATTATTATCATATCTAGTAGCAAGTTCACATGATTGAATTTTTTACTATCCTAACTAACATAAATGAAAAACATCCCTTATTTTCAATATTAAGAAATATATAACACAATGCATTGATCGATATTAACTCAAAATCAATTAGAATAATTAAAAGTTGCAAGGTAATATCATTTTCTACTGCAAAGTCAATTAATTCTTCAAATAAACATTTATAGATTTCCTTTGATTTACTTATTAATAATGAATAGACAAGTAGAAGAATTCATGAATTTTCACTATCAATAGATGCATGAATGGTATATAATTGACAAAATACTATTAGAACAGTCTTAAAGGTACCATCTATTAGTCAAAATAAAGCCTGAGACAAGCATCGAATATTTGCTTGTATAATAAATAGTAAAATTTGATCATTACCAATTTTACTATCTTTAATTAAAAATGTATCACCATTTAAAGTTGAATGAAGTGAATTTAAAACAATAATTTCTTCAATGATTTGTGATTGAACAGGTATTTTTACTCTTTTAATATAGCTAATTATTGCACGAAGAGTATTAGAAAATGGTATATAAGGTTGATACTTTTGCAACATACTAGAAGTAATATCTTAAATAATTTAGAAAGATTTATTTCATATTACATGAGCTTTTTGTTTGATTTGTCCAATAATTTCTGCAACTTTAGCATTATTAGACTGAGACGAGTGATTATGTTTAACAAATTTTTTAAGATAATGAGACTCGTTATAAAAATTTATTATCACATGACCCTTACAATTTTCAAGCTTTTTTTTTACAACACCAATAATAAGTATTCTTTAGTTTTTTTCTTGTGTCATTAAGTAACCTCAAATATTTATTTTATTTTTTTCTTTTTGAGATGAAATAATTTCACATATTTCGTGATTTTTATCTATTTTATAATATTTTTTTGAGAATAAAAGGCGTAAAATAAAGTTTTATCTTTAATATTTATTAAAAATTACACTAATTACACGTGATATATATAATTAACTTACTTTATTTATATTAAGTTACTAATGAAGAAGTGATTATCATCTTTTGTATTATTTTAAAAATTAGCTTATACTATTTTAGTATTTAAATTTTATACAATAATATCAATATCATATGCAAAATGATTTTTAAGATTTTGTATTATTTGGGATTTTATACCATTTGAAATTTTAGATTTTAAAATATTTGTTTTCAAGATTTTGAACCTTTTGAAATTCTGAACTTTGAGATTTTGGCCTTTTGATATTTTGGATTTTGATATTTCGTAATATACCCATTTATATAAAATAAAATATATAAAATTATCAATATATAATAAAAGAAATAAATATAATAAATAAAATAAATATAATATAATAAATAAATTATATAAATAAGATAAAATAAATAGAAATAATATATTGAATAGAAGAAATAAATAATATAAATAATATAGATAATATATAAGATATAAATGATTTTCTAGAAATTGTTATTATCTTTTAAATTATTATTATCAATATCTTCTTTTGTATAATACTAGCAAATAATAGAATTATTATATAACTAATAAAAGTTTAAAATTTGTTTAAGACAAATTTTTATTATTAATAATAAGTATAATTTAGAAGTATTATCATTAATAATTAATACAAATACTGTAATTTGAAATATAATATATTAATAAATAAATTGTTAAAATTGTAAGATAGTTTATTATACAAAGTGTTATAATGTAAAACCTCTATAATAGGAATTTTACTATAATAAAAATGAAATAAATTTAAAATGCAAAAAAAATTTTATTATATATAAAAATTGAAAATTTAATCTATAAAATAAATAAATTATGATTTATATTTTAAAAAACTAGAATTAGAATTTTAATATCTTCAATATTAATAAAATTATATCAGGTTAAATTTATTCAGAATTAATTATAAAAACTGAAATAAAAAAAATATATGATAACTAAAATTAGCATTATAATTAAAAAGTTGAAACTCATAAATTATAATTACTAATTATAACTTTTTAAAAATTTAACTAAAATTGCAACTAATTTAAAGTTATAATTTTTATGATAGTTTTATTTTTTATTATAATTACAACTTTTATGATAGTTGCAATTTTATTTTAATTACAACTATTATGATAGTTACAACTTTTAATATAAATAAAGAATACATATTATAATATTTTATTTAAATATATAATATATATCTAAGTATTAACAGGACTAGAGTTCTGGACGAGTAAAGTTAACTCACAAGTCAAATAAGCCGAGTCGAGTTTAAATTAAGTCAAGTTTATGTTTTTTTGACTTGATAATTTGCGAGTCAAGCCAAATTCAAGTCGAGTTAAATATTTAATTTGACTCAATTTAAACTTGACTTGATTCAAGTTGACTCGAGTTGACTTGAATGATAATAAATCATTTGGCTTAAACAATAAAAAAATTGTTCAAGAAGAACGATAACAAATTGTTCAACTTGAATGATAAAAAAATTGTTCAAAAAGAACGATAACAAATCGTTCAACTTGAACAATAAAAAAATTGTTCAAGAAGAACGATAACAAATCGTTTGACTTGAACGATAAAAAAAATCATTTGACTTGAATGATAAAAAAATTGTTCAAGAAGAACGATAACAAATCGTTCGACTTGAACGATAAAAAATTTGTTCAAGAAGAACGATAACAAATCGTTCGACTTGAACGATAAAAAATTCGTTCAAGAAGAACGATAACAAATTGTTCGACTTGAATGATAAAAAAATTATTCAAGTTGAACGATAACAAATCGTTCGATTTGAACAATAAAAAATTGTTCAAGAAGAATGATAACAAATCGTTCGCTCCCCTTCTTTCCCCCCTCCCCCCTCTGATCTTTTCATTTTTTTTTTATTATTTTTTTTATTTTATTTTTTTATTAATTAAATGTTTATAAAAATTTAAAATTGACTCATAACTTGATTTGAACTTAACTCAATTTGAATAAATTCAAGTCAAAATTGAATTGAGTTAAAATCGAGTCAAGTCAAATTGAAATTGAATCGAGTTTAAAATTTATATAACTCAAATCAAATCAAATTGAAAAATTTTATAAAATAAATTTGACTTGACTCAACTTGAAAAAAATGAGTCAAATAGAGTTGGTCTTTAAACTCGACTCAACTCAACTCATTTAGAACTCTAAATAGGACCCCTAATTATACTGTTAAAAATTTTGTCATACACTTTTAAAAAATTTCAAAAAGTTTCATCATATAGTTACATAAATTTTCTTTTTAAATGATTATATATTGTAACTTTTATCATACACTTAATAGTTTACTAAAAAAAGTTCATCATACACCTATTTAATAACAAAAATGATTTAGTATACACTTATTTAATAATGAAAAATTAAAAATTATTTATCTTATACTTTTAATCAAATTGAAAATTATTATTATATATTTATTGTACATTTTTTATCACTGGTTGAATAATGATTTTAATAATATTTATATAATATATTATGTATTATATGTTATCTTCTGATAAAATTTAACATTAAAACCAAATTTATTTATAATATATACATATTATATAAAAAAATTCTATCTAATTTATCTAATTATATTACTTATTTTTAAACTATTTTACCTTATTGTTAATGATTTAGAATATTATTTTAATTAGTTTGATCTTACAAATAACTATAAATGAGTATAACTAGGAAACAAGAACCATTAATTATAAAAAATCAAAAAAAAACGTTAGTATAATTTTAAAGGTCAATAGTAAATTTTTACTCTAAAGAAATACTTATTCTATTTAAAATGACATTTTAGAAAGCCAAAACCTACAAAAAAAGAAAAAAATATCAGTACATTTTTTTAAGTAAATTTTGAACCATCAGTTGAAATATATAAAAAAAAGAAAAAAAAAAATATTAGTACGTTTCTAAAGGTTAATAGCAAATTCTATTCAAAGAAATAATTACTCTATTTGAAATGCTATTCTAGAAAGCCAAAACCTAAAAAAAGAAAGAAAAGAAACGTTAGTATATTTCTAAAGATTAATGGTAAATCTTTATTTAAAGAAATAATTACTCTACCTGAAATACTATTTCAGAAAACTAAAACCTACAAAAAAGAAAGAAAAGAAATGTTAGTATATTTTTAAGATCAATGATGAATTCCTACTCAAAGAAACAATTACTCTACTTAAAATGCTATTCTAAAAAGCTAAAACTTATAAAAAAAGAAAGAAAAAAAATGTCAGTATGTTTCTAAAGGTCAATGGTAAATCCCTACTTAAGAAATACCTTCCCATCTGAAATACCATTTTAGAAAGTTAAAACCTACAAAAAAAAGAAAGAAAAGAAACATTAATATATTTCTAAAGGTTAATAGTGAATTCCTACTCAAAAAAATAATTATCTTACTTAAATACTATTTTAGGAAGCTAAAGCTTACAAAAAAAGAAAAAAAAAAAATATTAATACATTTATAAAGATTAATAGTAAATCTCTACTTAAAAAAATAATTACCTCACCTAAAATGCTGTTCTAAGAAGTTAAAGTTTACAAAAAAAAGAAAAAAAACATCAATATGTTTCTTTAAGTGAATTTTAAACCACTAGCTGAAACTTACAAAAAAAAGAAAAGAAATATTAATATATTTCTAAAGGTCAATAGCAAATCCTTACTTAAAGAAACAATTATCTTACTTAAAATGCTATTTAGAAAGTTAAAACTTACAAAAAAAAGAAAGAAAAGAAATGTTAATACGTTTCTAAAGATCAATAGTGAATCTCTATTTAAAGAAATACTTATTCTATTCAAAATGCATTCTAGAAAGCCTAAATCTATAAAAAAAGAAAAAAAAAAAATGTTAGTATATTTCTTTAAGTGAATTTGAACTACTAGCTGAAATCTATAAGAAAAGAAATATTAATATATTTCTAAAGGTTAATGGTGAATTCTTACTCAAAGAAATAATTACCTCATCTAAAATATCGTTTAGAAAGCTAAAACCTATCATAAAAGAAAGAAAAGAAATATTAGTATATTTCTAAAAGTCAATGGCAAATCCCTACTCAAAAAAATAATTATCTTACCTGAAATGCTATTTTAAGAAGCTGAAACTTATAAAAAAGAAAAAAAATAATATTAGTACGTTTCTAAAAGTCAATAGTAAATCCTTACTTAAAGAAACACTTATACACCTGAAATACCATTTTAAGAAGCCAAAACTTACAAAAAAAGAAAAAAAAAAATGTTAGTACATTTCTAAAGGTCAATGATGAATCTTTATTTAAAGAAATATTTACTTTATTCAAAATGTTATTTCAGGAAGCCAAAACTTATAAAAATAAAAAAAGAAAGAAAATAAAAAGATTAGTAAATCTGTATTGTTTTCAATTTAAAAAGAATTTTTTTTAGTACTTATCAGATCTGAAATGATGTTTTAGGAAGAGTTTGTGAGTCTACAAAAAAAAGAAAAAAAAAAGAGTAATATTTAGAGTAATAAGAGATTAAAACTAGGAATAGTTATAGACTAGAAGAAAATGAAAGCTAAACAGTTAAAATGCTATAAATCAGTTAGAAAATAATGGAGTTAAAGGTTAAAAAGAAAACTTAAATTAATTTGTAAAATAATTAAAAATGTGTGAAAAAATATTTTAAATAAAAATATATACCTATTACTATTACTAAACACAAGACTTATCTAATACTTTTAACATTATGTTACTTATTTTGAGTATAGATTAACATACCGGACATTTGCATGATTAGCCATTATACAGAATTGTGTAATTTGACTTTTTATATTGTTTAAAGTAAAATAAATATTTTGTTATCTTGCTTTTTTTTCATGTAATACTAAAAAAAAATTTCGATTACATTTCTAGAAGTCTGTTATAGCACTTTTTTGAAATTAATCCTATTAATTATACAGTTTTTAATAGGTCATTTAGCAATTCTAAAGATTATAATAAAAAATTTAAACTGAAAGAAACGTTCTGAATTATGTATTATTTGTGAGGTAGAAAAGAATGAAATAATGTTTCAGAGGTTTACAGAGAAAGTTAAATGAAAAGCCTTACAGCATAAAACTTTAGATTCTACCTAGTAATTAGGCAGTATTCAATTTTGTCATAATCACTATATGAGTTATATTGTAAATAGAACATATTCTAAGAATTTTAAGAATACCATTACCTTAAAATAATGCTAAGAATCTAATCAGATATAAGATAAACTGATGATAGAAAGAATTGATTCTGATGATGGCAAATTTGGGTTAACAATAGAAGGAATTGAACCTAATAATTTAAAAATATATTTTGATGGACTTGGAGATAAATTAATATCAGAGGTAAGTAGAATTTGTAAGATTGATTTTATTGAAAGTATTAGATCAATAGCATAGATTTTATATATAAGAGAAAAAAAAGAAAATATATTACTAATTTATTATTAGAAATTATTTAAGAAGAATATGAAATCAAAAGATAATAACTTTACATCATTTTTTAATATGCTTGAGAAATTAATCAATCTAAGTAATAGGGACCTTTTAGATTATACTATCTCACAAAGGTAGAAAGGGCTCTCTTTTTTATATTATTTCCTTGCTAAAATTAGAAATAAGCATATTAGTCACTAAAAAAAAATATTGCAATGTGTTTGGATCATTCAAGTACATCTGATCGAGCTATTGATACTTTATCTAATATGCAATTAAGTTCTATATCAAGAGAAAATCAGTATAAAAAGAATGTTATATCTTCAATTTATAGAGATAATGTTACAAAAGAACTCTTAAAATATCAGACAAATGCAATAGTTACAAACATTAATGATTATCATAATATTTATGGATTAAGAATACTAACAACAATAACTACTAGTACTATTACACATACAGTGGCACTCAAAAGTATTGTATCACCTGAATACAAATTTTAAAATGACATTTTCTTGTGATTAAGACAGCGCAGTATCATATAAATTATTTATTAGACTTATTATAACCAAGTCTATTCAATATATGAAAATCAGTTTATAGTAATAAGATAAATTTTTAAAAAATATTTATTTTTGAATAATTAGGCGATCCTTTTCTTTTGATCATTTTTTTATTAAATTTTTTAAGTATATAAAAAAAAATCAAAAATCTAACCAACTTATTAAAAACTTTGGTAAATAATTATTTACCATTTTGTATAGCCGCCATTAGCTCTAATTACATCATTTATACGAGTTGGCATAGTATCAACCAACTTTTTGCATACATCGGACCCCAACTCAATCCAAATTTTTTGAATTGCATCCTATAACTGATCCTGCGTTCTAACAGGTATTCCAAGCCGCCTCAAACAATGATCCATTTTATTCCAAAGGTATTCTATGGGATTTAAGTCAGGGATTGTGCTGGTCAATTAAGAACTTTAACCCCATTATCTTCAAACTATTGCTTTGTAAGATGTGCAGTGTGTTTAGAATCATTATCCTGTTGAAAAATAATATTTTCTTTATCCATTCTATGCCACGTGATGGTTCCCAATAGGTCTTCCTTTAAAATTTGGCGATATAAATCACTATTCATATGTCCATAAATTCGGCATATGTTACCAACCCTATCAGATATAAAACATCCCCACACCATAATATTATCCCATCTAAATTTGACCGTTGGTTTAACATAATGATCACGTAATAGTTCTCCTGACTTTTTCCAGCACTCATTCTATTTCTATGTAAGGTTCTCTTTACTGTACATTCACTAACTTCAATTTGTTCTTCTATTTTTAATTTTTTTTGAATTACAATAGCATTGCTACATTCACCTGTTGTAATTAATCTTAAAACTTTTTATTCATATCAACCAGTTAAGAGTCGCGGATACCTAGATTTAGGTTTGTTTTTATTGTTACCAGTTTTATCTTTATGTTGCTTGATTCTTATAACAATTGATTGAGAAACATTTTCCTTGTCTGCTATATAGCAAGAGGGAAAACCTTCATCAAATAAGACACAAATTCTAGCTCTTTTTTCAATAGAAAGGTAAACCATAGATATTTTATAAAATTACAAAAAGGCGAAAAATGCCATAAGGCATCTTTTTTATATGTGTCGTATAGTTGTTTTGAAGCAAAAAAAAATCGCGTAATAAGTGTTGATATTTATTTCTTAAATCGATTAAAAGAAATGCATCGCTACTTTGGCAAAAGATTCATAACAAAAAAAAAAATATTCTTAAAAAAAATGATGAAAGAGATTAATAAAGATTAAGGTATAACGAACTCTATATTTAAGTTTTGTAGCACTGTGTCTTTTAAATTACAAGATATTTCCATTTTAAATTTTGTATTCAGGTGATGCAATACTTTTGATCACCACTGTATATGCCAAATATAATTTTTAGATTAAATATATTCAGATATAACATTAACTTAATTTTATTTTTTCAGTCATATTCCCTTTTTTATACATATATTTTCTATTTAAACTAATAAAAATATTTTAGCTAAAATTATCTAATATCTTTTATTTTTTTATTTTAAAATTAAAATATTAAGTTAATAAAAATTCTAAAAATATTATAATAATTAATAAGAAAAGTTTTATTTAGTATACTATACATTTAGTGTATCCATATATAATATAATATACGTGTAATATTTTACTAATAATATACTAATACTTAACCCTAACTAATCATAATTAACCCTAATCCTAATTCTAACTAATTCTAAATATGTCAAATAGATATATATGACAAATAAGATTTTGCTACTCAAAAATAAAAGTTTCCTAAATAAAATGTGAAAACAGAAACTTAGAGGTGTGATATAATGTGACAAATATTTTATTATAATCACATGTCTAAGGATGCATTAAATACACAGATATACTATTTAAATTTTTCTATTAATTATATATACAATTTTAATTATTAACATTGTTATATATTATATACTAAAATAATATTAAAAATATAGTTTGAAAGAATTTATTATCTATAATATTAAATTATAATTATATATTTTTATTTTTTAAAAAAAATAAATGTTCAATTATTATTACTAAAATGTTTTTTAATTTTAATTTTATTATTTTAAAGTTTTAAATTAATGTAACTTGATCAATATTATAATTTTATAATAAAATAAATTTAATAAACTATTAAAAAAGATTACTAGAATCTGCAAATCTTTTTAATTTAATAATATTATACTTTCTTTTGTATCATATCATATCACACCTCTCAAGTTTCTATTTTTATTATTTATTCAGAAAACTTAGTTTTTTTGGGTAATAAAAACTTATTTATTATATATATCTATTTATTATAATTAGAGTTAGAAGGATTAATTAGGATTAGTTAATATTAGTTAAAGTTAATTAAGATTAGTTAAGATTTGTTAGGATTTATTAAGATTAGTTAAGGTTAATTAGAAATATTAGCATATTATTAGGAGAAAGATATTGGTATTCCCTGATATGAAATAAAAATATTCTTAATATAAATATTTAATATTTAATTTATATTAATAATAAATTTCATAAATAAAAAATTTTTAAATTTATTATTAGATATTAGCTTTAAAGGAATACTAAAAACATTTTTATTTATAAAAAAAAATCATTAAAATAAAAAATATTAACTTTTTATTTTACTAATAATTTATTAAAAGATTTATTTTAAGATTTTTATATTTTTATTTTATTAATATTTTAAGTTAATTTTTTTTAAAGTAATAATAAATCTATCAAAAAAAAAAATAAAAACTTTTATTAATAATATTTAAATAAATCAGAATTTTAAATTCTTGTTTATTTTCATATACTTGATTTTTTTGATTACAATTCTTTTTTCAAAACAAATTATTTTCATAAAAAATAAACTTAAAGGATTTATTACAGAAAAATTTGTGTTTTTAATATAGATTTATTAAATATTATTAAATTTGAATTTTTTTTTTTTTTGATTAATTTCTTTAAATGTTATTACATTTAAAATTAATTATTCAAAATTTTAAATTCTTTTATTATATCTTTTTTGAAAATTTCTAAATTTACGCAGAGTGTATGTATTCATATCATATGACAAATATTTATCTTTAATATCATACTTTTTCATCTTTAGTTTTTACTATTTATTTCAGAAACTTAGAATTTTTTCAATGAAAAATTCTTATTCATCATTCTCATCTGTCACATGGTCATTACATGGATAATTTCTTAATTTCTTTATGCTAGTAAAAGTAATGTTAATGCTAGTTGTATTACATGATTTGTGTATAATACACCTGTATACAAATAGAAATTGCCATTTTTTTTATATTTTTCTACACATAAAAAAATTAAGTTTTTCTATTATCTTATTATATTTACCTTATGAATTAAAATATTATAAACAATATTTATTATATAATAATATTTGTATATTATCAGTAACTTTAAAAATTTGATAAGTTTTAAATCCAATATATTTTTTAAATATTTTATCTAATTAAACATATTAAATATTATATAATTATTTTTATAACTAAAAAATATTTATGTTTATTGTAAAATAAATAGCAATGATAATAAATCACCCTCATTTTAACAGATTTTTACTATTCATATTTAACATATAGATTAAAATTAAAATGAATTAATTTGTTTTCTACTTTTATATTCATAAAAAATATTTTTATCAATTTGTCATATTCTAATAATTTATTGTATTTAATTATCAATCATATATACAAGATAAATGATTTAGAAATGTTTTTAATTTGATAAATAATATCTTTTCTATCAATTTTGTAATAACTGATTTTTTTTTAAAATTAGCAACTTTCTAATTGATTTCATCATTATTTATTTCCAAAAATCTTGAGCATTTCTAAAAGCCATTTCATCCAAAATTTAAGCATTATGGCTAATACTTTCTGTTGTAAACTAGCAATAGTACTTCAATTATTATTATCTAAAAATGATATATCTTAATCTTCAAATTCAAAATCATTTCAATTATGATTTTTCCAAATATTTTTCTATAAAATAAAGTTAATAAATTAAATATCTTATCGCCTATCAGTTATTAAATATGTTTAATAAATAAAAGTCAAATACATAAAATGTAATAGTAAAATTAATTTACTTACTATCTGAAGTCATATTAAATATAAATAATGATAAATAATTTTTATCATTTAAAATTTAGTTGAATTTATCTAATGAAAAAGAAAATAAAACAACTTACAAAATATAATTAATTTTTAAAACGACAAATTTATACGTATCTTATTTTTTAAATATAACAATTTTTTTTTAAAAAAAAATATATATATATATACTTTTAATTTAAGCGTAAATAAATAATAAATTATAAAAAATCGAATAACTTACGTGATATATCATCATTGGAAAATTTAAAAAAATCAAATAATCTTACATTCTATAACATCGAACATTAAATATAAATTTAGTTGAGTTTATAAATTATAAATTATACGTAAATAAATCATATTATAAAATCAAATACGCTACGAATTATTGATATTATTATTATAAAGAAATAAAAGTCTATTAAATTTAAATTAGTCCATTAACCATAAATAAATAATACAATAGAAAGCAAATAACTTACTTCCTATTTCAATCATTAATAATTTTAAATATAATAAATTTAATCGAGTTTAAAATGAATAAATAATACAATAGAAATCAAATATCTTACGTTACAGGATATTACTCAAGACTGGATCGAATATTTTTTATAGAATAAATTTAGTTCTCAGCCAAAATGTCAATTTTACGCATGTAAAATATTATCCTTACCTTTGGATGTAGAAAGCTTCGGCAGTCTCGTCTGGCTCTAATTGTGAATTATTCTATTAGTGGTAAAAGTTTGCGCACATATGATATCGCGAAATACCTATTCCTAATACAAATATCGCATTAGCTTAATGGATTAGTGCTAGTTGAGAAGACAAAATTTCATAATGCTTTAATGCTAAAAGAAAAAAAAAATTTTTTTGCATAAATTTTATGCCGATCTCTAACATAATTCGATAACAAATTTGGTGTCATTCATCAACATTATGACCGCATCACGCATTGTGCAATCTAAAGCCGCTTTTTTTCTCATACAAATCTGACCTTTTTGAACTTTTAATTAGAAATATTAATCGTAATGATTTAATTGGATTAAATATTATTATTATTATTATTTTTGTATCAAATCAACTTCGGAATCATCAGAATCGTTATCATATTGAAAACTTCGATAACATCCCGAAAAGAAGTTCAATGAAAAGTTGCGTCAATTTGATTAATTAAAAAAAGTATTGAATTATTTGAATCAACTTTATTTATTGACAAATTCAAGGATCAGCCGTAGTACTCAAAAAAAAAAAAAGATCAACTGATTATGCAAATGTGCGTAAATTTTTACTAAATCAAGAAAATTTAAATGTATTCTTACTATTTTAATAAATTTTTGAGACTTAAACTTCATAAAGTAAATATAATCATGTAAAAACATTTGCATTGCTTTATTGCTCGTGTATATACAAACTAAAATCAAATCGCAAGTTTTATTTCCAAAATAACCAACATTAACCAAGACCATTTACCAAAATAATCTTATTCACTTGTCCAACCCCTATTATTACAATTTCCTTCTAACCTCTCGATTTCCCTATTCAATCTTGAAATCTCTTCACGTAAATTCCAACAAACACTAGTTTCTTCATCATTAAATTCTATTAATTGATTAACCTTTTTTTTCAAATATTTCTCTCTTGCTCTTACAAGTGATACTTCTGTTCTTGCTCGATTAAATCTTCTCTTCCATGTCATGGTAGCTTCCCTTTCATCAATCAACTCACTTTTTAATTGATTGATTTCTTGAGAAAATTTTCTTACTTGATTTTCTATTTGTATTATTTGCATTTGTAGTTGGTGGTTTTCAATGTCAAGGGTATTAACACGTTCTGCTAAATTTCTAGCATTTTGACGAGTAATACGACCTTGTCGACGAGCAAAGTATCTGCGTCGGTTATTTCTTGACATTATTTTGATGTAAAGAAGAATTTTTCTTTTAAATAACAAAGAGTTTGGGCGAAATATCGGTTTCAAAATGCTCAGCTTCTAAAAAAACATCAAAAAAAAATTATATAATCAGTTATGTGATAGAAAATGTTGAACTTGGATTCACAATCAGGAAGCACTATCAACCTTTTCATCTAACTTTTTTTTTCAAAATGGTGTATGCAATGTCGATCACACATGAAGTCTGAATACCCGTTAAGGATATCGGAAGATCATCATCACATGATCTTTCCTATTTCAAACTGGTGTAGAAGATCAAGTTGACTTTACAAAGAAACCTGTTTAGTATATAAATAATGGATGAAATCCTTATAAGGGAATATCTATGGACCCGTTAGAAATTCAAAAATAAAAATTTTTGTGCAGAAATTTGCTTATGCTATATGTTTGCATTTTATATAAATTATATAAATTGTAAACTTTAAATGTGCGGAAGTTAAAAATTGTGTGCGTGCGCACATACACAAGATTGAATTTCAAACAATGAGCAACTACAGATTATACTTACGGTAAATACCAGATTTACCAATTTTTTCACAATCTAGTAGAATTTTCTTACTAATTAGATGAATATTAGGTGGTAATGGAGAGTTGAAGTACGGCGTATTATTTATTGTAAATCAAATTTATGATCATGAGGATATTTTCTATATTTTTTTTAAAAAAATGATTTTTCAAACGGGAAAACAAGTTTCAATTGTGAAACATGGCTTCAATATATTATATTAGATAATTATCAAGTTACCTTGAAATTGAATTTCAGATAAAATTTGAATTTAAGACAAAAGGTCGTGAACATCTAAAAATTTATCCGAACTAGTTCATCCGCAACTGCTTTTTTTTTTGAAATTTTCCTTTAAAGACTCAATTTCAAAACTTTCGTTTCTTATTTTCCGGTTATAACTATATTATCTTTGATTATAATGAAAGTTGTTAAAAATGATTATTTTGGAATCACTTATACGAAGAAAATCATATATTGATGAAAGAGTTATAATAAATTCAAATAGTATATAAATTTTATGAAGTATTTAGATAAAGCTTCAAAGAAATATGAATGGCGTAACAAGACATTTTATAGGAATGCACTAGATTTCACAAGATTAAAACCATTTTAAATTAAATTCTTTATAAAAATAACTTTTATTAATTTTGCAAAGACAAATGTTTAAATCTCGTATATATCGGATGATCATTTTATGAATCTAATAGGATATAATATGTCTCTCAAGTCTTTTATACCGACTTCAGCAACGACAATAGGAGCCCCTAATTTTATAATAATTAGGCGTACGCTCGCGATTTAAATTTGAAGGTTGTTTTAAGTAATAAAACAAATTTTCAACGTTGAATTCTTCAGTACATGAATCAAGAAACCACATATGAGAACAAAGCGTTAACTGTAATATAATCGCATGATAATTTCTGTGATGGAAATACAAATTTGAATGTTTTTTAAACATCTATACTGACGGATCTAAATCTATCTAATACCCAATAATCTCAAACCTCTCAAGATATTTTCTCGCAAATGATTTAAAAGATTTGTGTGAGCACCCGATAATAATATTTAATAAATTTATTTAATAATATATGACATTCAAAAATAACTCTCTCTTCGTTACACTTCAACTTTAGAAACAATCAATTCGAGATGTGGGTCAGGTTTACTGAAAAACCCAGGTTTTTTCTTGATATGTAATCCTTCAACTGGTTGAAAAACAAAATTCCTAACTAGATTACTTAATAATACCTTAATCTCATTTAATGCTAATTTGTTACCTATACAAGATCTAGCACCAGTTATGAAAGGAATGTAATGATAATTTGTTATGGTTTTGGTTAAGGAAGGATCCGACCATCTTTTCGGATCAAAATTTTCAGCCGTTGGACCCCAAATTGAAGGAAGTCTATGAATTGCCGAAATTGGAATTTCAATTAAAGTATCCTATTTAAATAAAAGAGCGTTAGGAATTTGAAATAAATATATATATATGAATATTTCTTTTTAATACAAAAGGTATATAAATAAGTAAACACACCTTTGGAATAAATTGTCCACATACAATTCTATCTTTAGTATTATATCGTTGAATAATTACAACTAAAAATAATCGATCAGTCAAAATAAATTTTCTTTAACAATATGTATACATGTTAATAAAATTAAATGATGAAGTAAATTAAAGTTTTTACCCGGAGAAATTAATCTTAAAGTTTCTTTAATGATATAATTTAAGTATTCCAAAGAATTGATTTCGTCAAAAGTGGGATTAAATTTTGACTTGTCAGGAAAAGCCTTAACCAATTCCTCACGTAACAAATCTTGCTCATGTGGGTGTTGTGCGAGTAGGTGCAATGCCCAACTCGTTGTAGTACTTGAAGTTTCGTGTCCCGCGAACAAAATTGTCATAATCTAAATCCAAAGCAAAAATAATTGTATAAATGACGATTATATTTCTCAAAAAGATTAGTTACCTGATATTTGAGTTCATCGTCAGACATTTTCTCTTCGATAGGTAAGGTCTTATTAAGTTTGATTAGTAAAGATAATAAATCATTGCCATTCAACTTGTTGTCTTTGTCGTCACGATACTTTTCTTCTACCAACTTTCTTGATTCACGATCAATAACTTTACACACATGATTAAACCTATTATTTATGCCTATTGGAATTTTTCTAACAAATGGAATGTAATAAGATAAAAGGCTGATAATGACGGGTAACGTGGAAATTTTGACATTTACGAGAGAATCATAAACTTCTGCCAATTCGCTCGGAGATGTTAGTGAATTAAATTCATGATTAAATCCTAACAATCATAAATCAGGAGTCAAATGATTTTATCAAGGTTCATAAAAATAACGTTTTTACACACTTTCTCTTACCAACTAAGCCAATGATATCAAGTGTAGCCTTTGAGATTAGGGAAGAAAGAATAATCTTCGATTCTCCTTTATTTACTTCGTCTTCTATCAACCCTCTCAATACCGAAACTATACGAACGAATGTTGGAATCATATTCTAAATGGTGCACAAAAAGAAATAAAATATATACACGTATTTCGGCCACAATTATGAACCATATAAATTATATTATGACTACAATAAAATAAAAATATACCCACTTTAACATTTGTATGAGTGAAAGCAGGATTCATCATTTTTCTTTGTCTCTTGTGAGTTTCTCCTTCTACAAGAGCAATACCTTGACCAAAGAGAGCCTTCATATCAGCCAAATTCTGATAAGGTTTAATGAATTCATAAGCTTGATTTGAAAGTACTTCTTGAATTATTTTTGGATCCGTAACTAAAAGTATTGGCTTATTTAATATTCCATGATATTTTGAAATATTTCCATATTGTTTCACCCATCTAAGGTGTGGTTCACCGGACTATATCAAAAAATCAAAACAAAGAAAAGAAAGTGTGTTAACTTTGCAATTAAAAAGTTTATGATTAGAAAAGGATTATTGATATATATATATTAAAATATATTAACCTCTTCGACGAAAAATCTCTTAAAACTTCCGTAAAGAAGATTTTCGGAAGGTGGCCCAGGAATGTTTCTCAAAGGAGAGATATAATAGGGCCAAATGTATAATTTATAAACAAACCAGCCTATAACAGCGATTCCAAATACGACACAACTAACTAAGAAAATCAAAAAAATCATTTTTTTTTTCTTCTAGTCAAACACGAAATAGATTAGATCAATTTAAAATTTTTTAAAAAAAAAAAAATATCGTGAGATTTATAATTGATTATTTTTTTGCAGAATGTTTCAATTTGAGCGACAATATTTTGGTAACACAACGAATTAAAATTGAATCGGTAGATTATATTTGCCGTTATCAATTATGAGTAATATTTAATCACCGTTATTGGTGGGTATTAATTATGCTTTATAATAAAACATATCTCCTTGATTAATTTTTGCTTTATAAAGATTATAACAAAAATTTATCCGGAAGTCAAGGGATTTAATTTTTTATTTATATTTTATTAATCAACAATAATTAGTTGGCTAAGGGGTGAAAGTCCTGATCGTCGGATCAGCTCCTTGTCCCGTCAAAATGATCGGAATTTTTTACGTAATGAACCATCACGTGACAAGTTGCTCAAAAATTTTCATTTTGGAGGAACTGATCCAAGTAAAATTCAAGATAATGAAAGTGAGCTTCATATTAAAACGGGTTTATCATCGTTTTTTTTTTAATCCTCTATTTATTAGAATTCGTTCAAAAGAACCATGTATGATAAAATTTAAAGAATAATCACGATACACGTGACATTTCAAACAACGCTTCGGATGACGTAAAATTTGAATTGTTTTTTCTTTTTTTTTTGAATATTTTGTCTATCACAGATGAATTCAAAAATCCCATTTATTGATCTAATATATAGAATTATTCTAAACATTTTAGAGCTTTATGCATAAAGGTATTTCAAAATAATTGAATCATCCGGTATTCCGTAATCTTTTTCATATTAGAGAATTATGTAAAATTAAATAAATCTATTTATAGTAAAAAACTTGGACTTTATAAACTTACAATATTAAAATTTGTACTTTCTATTAAAATTTAGAATATTAAGAAATTATTTTCGTGATGAGAAAAATAAAAACAAGTTAAATTACTTATCCGACATTATCCGACACCGAGCTCCGAATAACTACCGCTACCTATAAGATAGTTAATAATATCGGAGATCAAATTAGGAATCTGTGCAGGAGCCCAGAATCAATCAATAAAATTTGATTTACGCAATATAATAAATCACTTTTCAGAATAATTAAAAAAAAAAAAAAAAATCGCATAAAGGGTAAATTTTGTTCCATGTATCACAGGCGATTCTCCCAATTCAATAACTGGATTCATTATTATACAAATAAAAAAAAGGAACTGCAAAAAATTACACGAAAAGTCGATTTGCAATGTCAATCAAGGCCCATGATAAGGAATTATCAAACACCAGAAGAGAGGATGTGTATACCCAATTTATTGTTTAGATTTTGATCAACATGGTTGAAACATCGCAAAAAAAAGCAACCCTTTTTTATTAAATAAAAAAAAATTTTTAACAAGTAAAATTTTCAAATTGAAATTTTTTTTTTCTCTAAGGAATAGGAAAATAATAAAATAAAATAAAATAAAGTAATGCTATAATTTAAATAACTACATATTTAAAGCCCGTTATTTTTTCTCTAAGGAATAGGAAAACAATAAAATAAAATAAAATAAAATAATGCTATGATTTAAATAACTAAAACCCGTTTTTTTCAATCTCATCTATAGTATAAGTAAATTTTGGATCTGAATTTGTTGTACTTGCCATAACAATATACCTAGATATACATATAATATTTTTTTTTAAAAAAAAAAAAAATAAAATTTAATCATTTTAAAATGAGAAAAAAATTAATTATGATTATAATTATAACAAATGCTCACCCTTTATTATTAATGACCCCTCTATCTGGTATCATTACAGAATACTTGAGTACCCAACGAGGTGATAAATCCTTGTTTAGCCTAACTTTATTTGTATTAGCATCATCAATAATTTTTTGAAAAGTTGTGGAAGGTAATATATCTAAATTTTTAATTATCAAGTTAAAAAAGGAAAATTAGATTGATTCAAAACAGGAATATCATGTTAATCGAAATATATTACCTGTTGAATCATTATGTGATAATAATTCTATATTATTCTTTTTGGCGAATTCAATAATCTCTTTTGGTATTGCACAACAGTCGAAATTAATTTGATCTATCTTTGGAGGAACCTATCAAAAACAAAAAAAGAAGGGGATAAATCAATCTAACCTTCAACAATTTCTTTCAACCTTTTGAAAGTCATAATCAACTCACCTCAACAGCCTTTATAAAATTTTCCAATTGATTTTTAGTAAATTCGCTAACGCCTAATTTGTAAATCATATTCTTTTTGTGAAGAGTTTCCAATTCTTTCCAAGCTTCAAGTAAATTATCAATATCACTTTTGCCGTGATTATTCAAGTCATCATCTCTGTTGTTCTTCATATTAGATGTTTTATTGAATTTGTTCGATATTTCATTAGATCCATCAAACATGAATCCATTAAAATAAATGATAAATGTGTCTATGGTGTTAATTCCAAGTAATTTAAATAAATGATATACTGATTGTGTGATGAATTGTGATGGTGGAGTCGATGACTCAATTATAGATGTTGATGATGGTGGCAAATAAAATAATTTTGCTATTTTGTAAAAGGTCAGAGATCAGATTTTTTTTTTTTTTTTTCTTTTTTTGATAAAGATGGAAAAAAAATTGTTTTTTTTCACCCACCCGTAACCTCATAATCATCACGATCTTCTGTTAATTTCTGATTAAATTTAAATGGATCAGGTAATTCCAACACTTTATTTACTTTATCAAATGTACATGAGGGTCGTTTATAAAGTATTTTAAAAGTATCTTCAAGGGAAGTAATTAACTGTAAATGATTTTAAAATTCAAAATCAAAAATTTGTATTGATAATTTTTTTTAAATTTTCATTTTCCATTTCAAATAAATACTTGCTTCTTGATTATTCTTATTGCCTATCCTCTTAAAAGATTTAATATTCGTTACCCTCATCAAATTTTCAGTGTAAATTATCACTCGATTACTGGTAGTATTATCAAACAACTTCATCGTTATGATTTTTTATTTTAAATAATTAAAGGTTCAACTTGGCTTTTTTTTCTCGTCAATTTATCAATTTATTATTTTCGATTAATAAGCACGATTTTCATCAAAGAGAAAAGCATTTCCGAATTGGTCAATTCTTGTACGTTGCACAGATATTACGACATCATTTGCAATTTTATGTAATTAAAACCCTGTATGACCGTAATTAACTTTAATTACTATTTAAGGATAATCTATTCGGAGTTGGATACTCCATAAGAATTAATAAGCAAAAAAAATTAAATAAATGAAAATTTTTCCGGTTTTCTTTCGGCATTTTCAATCCCGAAGTTCTCTATGTAAATGGCCTAGTTTGCATTTTTGACAAGTGAGATTATGAGGTTCATTTTTTCCTGATTTATTATGAATATCATATGAATATCAAATCAATACAATTTATTATAATTTTATTATTGTTATACATTGCTACAAATTTTAAGATTTTCATACAGATTATATATAAAAAATTTAAATATTAATTAAATCAATTTTCACATAAACATGTACATTCACTAACAGGACATATTTTATGTTTTTGAAACCATTGTAACATGTGTATTGCATGTCCTCCATGATGACATGATTGACACCACGTAAACCAAAGGTCAAATCCAAATGGTTCTAAAAATAAAAATAATAAATTAATAAACAAATCAATCTTATTATTTCAATTAAAAGGTTAAATTTTGAGTTTACTTACTATCATTTGAAAATCCACTTTGCTGATTGGCAGTGATGGCTTCTCTCTTACTATCGGTGGGTGTCCCAAGGCTCAATAAACATATAGAACATCGAGGTAAAGGTTTTCGACATCCAGGGCAACAAGTCGTCTTTAATGATGTTGTTAAACAGTTATTAAATGAAATCATAAACGTTTTGATTCAACGGGTGATTTCGAAGAAAATACCTTTTGTTTAGATATCATTCCAACCGCAGCCCCATAATACGAAGCTGGTAGTGTAAATCTCTCTCCGTCTTTGCCTTTCATACCGGGTATAAATAAGCTATGTGTAATACTTTGACTACAATAATTACATCTTACGTAAACTTGTGGTGGTACCATATCTGCCGCCGAGGATGTTGAAGATATCATATGTTTACCACGTGCTATATCAAATCTCGCTCGTATATGAAACATTTGCCATTGATCCAACAGCATACGATAACTAAGGGAAAAATTTAAAATCTAGGTAAATATAATGATTATCCCCAACCATTGGCTTAAAATATAACTTACTTTTCTACCCAATTTGTCACTCTTGAATCTTTGAATTTTCTTGGGACACAAAAGCTCAATGCCAGACTTGCTGTCTGAACGTCGCATGTATTATTTATATAATTCTCAAATAATGATACGCCTTCTGGAGTAAGGCCAGTTAAAATGATTCCATCTATATCACCGGTTGCAATTACTTTTTCAGTTATATCACGTAAGAAATAATCGAGCTAAGCATTTATAAATTATGGATGCTCGTTAATTATCATATTTCTTTAAAACAAAAAAAAAACATTTCTTATTTCAATGTACCTCTTCATCATCCAAAGATCTCAACGCAATGCCGATACGATCCTGTAAAGAAAGCCCTTCCTCTTGTAATACATCTATCCAATATCCACATGCAATAAATGAAAACATTGCTCGCAAATATGGATTGTGTATTTCAGTACTTAGATTTATACATATTTCACGCCAAAGTGAATTTTCTTGATTATTTGCAACATAACCAGCTAACGCTGTTGATACTAATTTCAATCGTTCATCTATAATAATAAATAAAACTCCGCGTTAGACCTATTCATAAGTCAAAATTGGTTTTAGAAAAAATCAATTATCATACCTTTACTATTATTTAATGATGCAATGGCTCTTTTGGGTAAATCATGAAATAATGCCCATCCAGCAGCTTTCTCATAATTACCCGCTCGTTCCATTCTAATGGAATCATGAATAATTCAATATAATAAAAAATATACCTTTTTTTAAAAAAAAAAAAAATTTAAAGATCTCTTACCTTTGAAGTGTTTCTTCTAATTCTTTCTTTCCAAAACCCCATCCACATATGGTCAATGCTAATTTTCTTTGTGACAATTTAGAAGTTGATACCGTGATAGGAATCTCATTTATATCGACTCCTTCCTGTTCAGATCTTTCAGAAAAAGATTTTGGTGGTGACGCTTTTGGAGTTGATATTGGTGACACTCTTTTACTGCCACCTGTGGATGCTACTTGTAAAAGAATTTTAAATTACTTAAAAATATGTACATAATTTCAGAAATATAATCAAAAAATATTAACCTGCCCATACTGAATAGATTCCTTGAAAATTTGATTTTCCTTCCGAAGAAAGTTTTTCGGCTTCTGATAAAACATAAAAATTTATGGTTAAACACCTAATAATTTAAAATACAACGCAGATTTGCTAAACATACGAGCTATCCAATTCCATAATGTTCTCAATTTTGGAGAGTCTCTTACAAGGTCTTCATTGGCACGACACTATATAAATAGAACTAGGTATAAAAAAAAGTAGAACCTTGCATATGATATCTAATGATTTGTTTATACTTACAATCATGGAATATCCTTGTTTGGCCCTCTTACGCATGACAACAGAAATATCTTCTTGTAATGTTTTTAAGGGCAAAATTAACAGCGCTTTATCATCATCTTTTTCTGGAACACCACCCACCGTCAAATCATCATGAGATCGATGCATCATGATTCCTTTTAATTGTTTTTTTAATGCATTTACATCTTTAGAAGAATTGCTCAGATCATTAGGTCTAGGTGTTCTATTCCCACTATCATATTCGTTATCAACCTTCAAATCTAAAGAAACGCGATGTTTATGTCCATAACCTGATCCATTATTACTACGATGATGTAAACTCGGTTCATTGCTATATGAAATTCCACGATGAAGATCATCACCGATGTTATCACGAATGTCATCATCCCCTCTTCCAAAATCGCCATAATCATGAATTTTTTGATCAACATCGTATGTTTTGACCGAATTTGGACCAAATATTAACATATTCCCGCGTGGTTCCCAACCGAAATTAGTACATTCTTCCAATGTGACTGTTTCCAACGTTGACTCTTTATTTATCACCAACAATCGGTGTGAATGAGGCGATGACATAGTTGGTATCCAAGCAAAAGATACGAGAGCTTTCGATAATTTCTGTGCTTTTAATTTATAATTTGGAATGAAGTAAAATATCAATCAGATATTCTAAATATTGAAAAAAATAGGTAAATAAGTCCGATACAAACTTTTCCTAGATTTCCATAATATAGGCATGTCAAGTTCATCATCGGATTTGCCGCCCGAAATAGATATACCCCCACCACCAACTCCATTTCCATTCATTTTTTCATAAAATGCAGGATTATTAGATGCACCCATGACAATACCAGCCGAAGGAACAAATCCGGCACCACTTCCCATAGAAGTGGTAGATTTCGCTATCGGTACTCCTCCATCATTACCAAATCCACAATTAAGAGGATCAACTTCATCAAGTGGTGAACTATTATTTGATAAAGTTGTTGAGTAAGGTTGTAATTTACATGTAGTTTCTTGTATGTCATATAACGATATATAAGATGTATCGTTGGATAAGGACGCTAGTAAACCCGATCGCACTGTTGAAAATGCAATTCGAACTGGGCGTGTCTCGGTGGATATGCTTAGGACGTGAAAAATAAGGTGCCGTCAAGGATGTCATGGAAATAATTTTCTAAATAAAATGTTAATTTTTTTTTTTTAAAAAAAAAAGGATATAGCTTCCGTAGTTTTACGGTCATCCCATAAAAGAATATTTCCCATATTACTGCTAATTTCCTCAAAACTAGCAAATCTATGATCATTAAATGGATCAGTCTTTACTCCAAAAACAGCTTTAGTTGTTATTGTAATGGCAGGATTTTCCGTTACTAAAAATCATATATAATTGTAAATTATTAACGTTTTCAAAAAAAATAAAAAATAGGTAATAAATTTCATAAATAATTACATCTCAAATCAAAAATCTTCAAAAATTTTCCCGACATTCCGGCAACCAGTTGTTTTGTTGTACGGATCCAATTTATAGAATTAACAAATTCCGATAATCCAAAAGTGTGAATAGGTTTTGATTCATCAGTACGTGTATTATAACTTTTTTAACATGTTCCACACGCGTACATAAGAGAATAAATTTATGGAAAGAAAAAAATTTCAGCGGAATTCAAACGGGAAAGAAATAATAATTTGTCTTTTGTATCAAATAACGTCATCTTCACCTCGTTGCGGGTTGAGGTCTTGGAACGAATGGAGATTCATACATTGAATAACCAGACCTTGCCATTTCTATTAAAAAACATATTAGATTTTTTATTATAGAATGATTCTATTATTATTATTTGTATTATTGCAATACCTAATGGATAAGTGTAATTATCATCCATTACAGAGGAGCCAATTCCCAAACCTCCCCTCCCACCAAATCCACTGGGGGCAACTCCAACATCATTATGATCGCTTTTAACACTCCAACCACTAATGCTACCGGTTCTACTAGGCATCTCTGCGGATAACTTAGGCGTATTACCATAATTTTTATCTCCACATTTTGCAGCTCTTTCGACATCCCAAATTAATAAACAATAATCATTCCTAACTTTATCAGATCCGGTTGCTAATAATCTGGGATCAGCCAGAGAAAATTCTACCTCGTTACATGGTTTTGAATTTTTAGAATTTAAAACTGCATATGGTGGTTGTTGAGAAAGCACATTAAATGGTTTTGATGACGTTAAATGATTATTTACATGAGATTCGTTTAATGTTGATTCGTCGTGAATATTAACAAGATATGTTTTGCCGTTGGCAAATCCTGCTGCAATTAAACTTGGAAAATTAGAGTCAGGTGACCAAGCAATGCACTATATAAAGGAAAGTTAGAATTTCATGAAACGATAATCATGAAAATCATGAAAGTTAAATACATACCCTCATTGATGCTATATCTGGATTCACGAAAATCAATTTATAATTTGCTGGTCCCTAATCAGGTCCCAATGAAATTTTTAAAATGGGTAAAGAATCGAAAAAATATGGTATTTCGCGCGCTTTATGACAAACCTTTGGAATATATTCATATAACCTTAAATCATTATTTGATCCAACCAAAAATAAATTAGAATCTTTGTGCGGTGACCACAGAATTCGGCAATTCAAACGCGAAGTTGACATGGTTTAAAAATAAATAAGGTATTTGTATTATAGAACAAAGCACAATTAAAATAAAGTGAAAAAACTTGGGTGGTTGATTATCCATTATAAAATATTTTCAAAGCACGTGCCTTCTCATAATTTGTCACCTTATCACGCCTGCATTTCATTTGTCACATATGACTTAACAATAATACGATTATCATTTTATAAAATTATAGTAAATATTTTTTTTAAAAATATATTTTTTAGTTTTAAAAAAATTTATTAAAAGGTTATAACAAATAAATATAAAATTATAGAAAATTTATTTAAAATATAATATAATTACTATAGAAGTATAGAAGTCTACCAAAAATTTTTCAACCATATTCTTTACTAGTTTCATTAATTTTGATTTTCATAATATTAATTGATTTTGTTATATATTATAATTTTATATAATTTTATTTATTATTAAGAAATAAAAATATTTTATCTATTAAAAAATATTATCAATAATTAAATTATTTTAAATAACTTATTTAAGAAAAATTTTAAATAAAAATATTAAAATATAAGGTAGACAAAAGTATCTGAATACTATTTTTACATTAAATTGCTTAATAATTACTAAATCAGTCAGTAATTATAGAAATATATTATTAATTTTATATTTTACAAATTATAATTTCTGAATATTATTTTTATATTGAAATGTATAAAATTTACTAATTTAAATTAAATCAAATTTTATATATCATAAATATAATTCCAAATTGTATTATATAAAAGTTTCTTATAATTTAATCAATAATTATTAAAATATATCATATAAATTATATTGTATAAATAACTTTAATTATTATATAATATATATTTAATTTTTTTAATAACTTATTATTATAATTAAATAAAATTTTAATATATTATAACTTGAGAATATATTAATAATATTAAAATTTAGTTTTTTGATTTATTAGTTCTTTTTTAAATTTGTAACAAATATAATATTTAAAAATTTAATATTTATTACATATTTTAATTTTATTATTAATAATATATTTATATAAATATTTTAAAAACTAGTGATTTAAATTAGCTAAAATTTCAATATCCAAGTTTTATAATATCATTATATAATATATTAAAATTTTGTTTAATTTGAATTGTTAAATGATAAAATAAATAATATAATTAAACTTGTAGTTAAATTTAAAATTTTAATAATTTATATAATATAAATTAATGATATATTTCTATAACAATTGATTTAAATCACATAAAATTTTATAAAATATACTTTAAGATTTTATCTATGATATATAAAATTTGATTTAATTTAAATCAGTAGTTATTAAGTAATTTGATATAAAAAATAGTGTTTAGATATTTTTATCTACTCTTTGTATTTAAAAATATTTTAAATATTTAATAATTAATTTATTATAATAGGTAGAAATTAACATAATATAATATAAGAAAATACTATAAATCATTACTAATTCTATAACTTTACATCAAATCAAAATCTTAATTATTTATTATTAAAAATAATTATTAAATTATATTATATATCACATAACTACTAAGCTATTAAATAATAAAAGTTTTTTTTATTTTATTTTAAAGTTTTATATAAAAAAATAACAGATTTCATAATATTTTTAATTTACAATGAAATTTGAAAATTTTTAAAATAATAAATTTAGTTTTTTTTACTACTTTTTAGCTTTATTAAATTAATTGTAAATAGTATTTTCAGTATTTATCTTTAATGTATACTTTTTTCAAATATTACATTTTCTCTAATATCTTTTCAAATATTTTTTTTTTTAAAATGAATTATATCTTTTTATTTATTTCTTAATAGTTTTATATTTTAGAATTTCTTTAATATTAAATTCTTTATTACTTTATTAATTTTTATATTTTTTCAGTATTATAATACCTTTAAATTAAGATTATTTAAAAAAATAAGTTTATAAATATTATATTATTATTGCTTAAGTATTTTTCTTCTTTTTTTATTTTTGATTTTTTTTTAATGTTAAATTAAACTTTAAAAGAAATTCTAAATTAATTTTTTTAATATCAACTAGTTAATACTTTTTTTTTCTTTTTTTAATATAATAAAAAATTTAAATAATTTACTTTATTTAATTTTTTATGTTAGATTTATTTTAATAATAATAATATAATATTATTATAATATTTATAAATCTACTATCTATATATAGTTACAATCCAAAAAATGTAATATTTTATTTTTAGCCTTAAATCTTATAAATTATTAAATTATGTAAAACTAATATTATTAATTAACTAATAAATTTTTATAAAATATTTTTCAAAATATAAGGATTAAATTAAATTTAAAATAATATTTTTAATATTTATAATTAATAAGTTATATTAAAAATTATGACTTAATAAAATTTTAAGTTTAAAATCTTTTAAACAGGTTAGCTATTATAAAACTGATATTAGATTCTGATTTTCTCTATAAGATAATTCTAACAAATTAAATTTAATCAAAATCAGACTATTCAATCAGAAAATATTATGTAATAAAAATTTATTTTTACTATAAAAAATTAGTCTAACCAATTTTATATAATAAAAAGTTAATATAATATCTCTTCTAATTTTAACTAAATTTAACTTATTAGAATTATTATTTAGAGAAAATCAGAATTTATATTAATTTTATGATAGTTAACTTGTTTAAAAAGTTTTCTATTCTCAAAATTTTATTAAATAATATTTTTAATATAGATTTTAAATTACATAAAATTAGTATTATTAATTAGCTAATTTTTTATAGAATATTTTTTTAAATATAAGAGTTAAATTAATCTAAAATAATATTATAGCATTTATAGTTAATGAGTTATAAGTTTTTAAAATTAAAAATAAGTTATTATATTTTTTTAAAAATAATTATTCAAATTTACTTAAATTTATTAATTTTTTAGTATTTTCTTTATAGAGAATAATATTAATCATAAATTATATATTCAGAATTAAGACTATTTATTCTATCACAAAATATACTTATATTAGTAAAAAAAAATTATATCTAATTTTTAATATTTAAAAGTGATAATATCTTATTATAAAATTAAAAAATTATAAATATTATCCCTTAAACTGTAAGTATAAAATTATTTTAAAATATTTTAGAAAACTTAAAATATTTTAATATCTAATGATTATAAAAAAATAAAATATAATGTTTAAATTTACCTTTGATCATCTTATTAACATTTACTTTTTAGCAATATTAATTATAATAGAATATTATAAAATTTATTATGAAGAATAATTTTAATTATTACAGTTTTTATAATTTACTAAGAAATTTTATAACTTTTATTAATAGTAAAATAATTCAATTAGTTTGTAAACATATGAATTTTAAGAAAATTTTTAAAAAATTATTATAATAAATTTTTCAAAACTTAATTTTAAAAATTGATTTATTTAAAAAACTTCTTAATAAACTTAAATTTCTTCTATTAAAGTTGATAAAATATATATTAAACTATATTTTTTATATAATAATTATATTATTAACATTAATATTTTTTTTTTTATTAAAAAATTAATACTTTTTTTTTATGTTTATAGGCAAATTTACCTGCTTTACAGTTTAAGAGATAATTTTATAAAGTAATACATGAGAAAAGACTGGCCGGTTAAGTAAAAAATAAAACTAATAAAAGATATTGGAGTAGATCACATTTAAAAGGAGGAATAAAGCATAAAATAAAATAATATCATGCTTTTCACTGGCCTTTTAAAATCTAGTATAAAATATTAATGGCAAAATTAACCTTAGATATTACTAAAGAAATTGCTCATAGCAGAGAAGGTGAATGCATCTCTGAAAAATATATCAATTGTCAGATGCCAATGCTTTAAAAATGTGTTAAGAATCATTTATGGTTGGTAAGATTTATTAGTGTAAAGAATGAAAAATATGGTGCTTATGATATGTAGTTAAAAATCGTCATACTCAAATGATTGAAGATATGAAGAAGTTTGCAGAAAAGAAAGGAGGTTTTTGCCTTGCAACTGATTATGTTAATAGATAGGATTCTCTTAAATAGCAGTGTAAAGAAGACTATAAGTGGAAGGCTTCAGCAAAGGATATTCTTAAGGGAACTTGGTGTCAAAAGTGTAATATACCAAACAGAAAATGTGTGTATCAAACCAAAAGATTATTCCAGTACAAGGACATATTATACCAGAATAAGAATGTATTCCAATCCAAAGATATAATATATAGCACTGAAGATGTAGTCAATGATGATTCAATATTGATATAGCAAATAATATTGCACAAGAACGAGATGGTAAGTGCCTTTCTACAGAATATGTTAATACAAATACTCAAATGCTTTGGAGATGTGCCAAAGGTCATAAATGGACTATAATACTTTTATGGGTAAAAAATATGGGATGATGGTACTCACAATGTGTTAGTAATTTTTTCTGTGATCTTTTGGAAGCTAAGAAAATTGGTTACAGTAGAGAAGGTATGTGTCTTTCTATAGAATATATAAATTTCTATGTTCTGATACAATAGATGTATAATAAGGGTCATAAATGTATAAAGTACTCTAAGACATGGTACTCATATTGCTTAAATAAATATAAAAATCTATATTGTGAAGTCATAACTAACATTCTTAGCCTACCTTCTAACATCTGCCGTTCAGATTTCTTGAAAACATCTGAACATTCTCGAGGACTAAAACTTGACATCTACTATCCACAATATGGATTTGTCATCGAGATACAAGGTAATCAGTATGAATAACATGTAAAATACTTTCACAAAGATCTAGAAGAATTTAAAAAGTAGTTAATGCGTGATCAGATCAAAAAAGAACTCTGCGAAGAAAATTGTGTTGTTCTAAGATATGTTTGGTATTATGAGAATCTACATACAGTGACTTCCATAATTATTGTACCACTTCATTTTTAATTTTTAGATCGTGATACTTGAATAATTATGTGACTATAAGGCTAAAATTTTAAACTAATTTAAAGCCTGTAATCAGATTTTTAATATATTTAAATTTGAGTATTACTTAATTTGTGACTTTTTAAAAAATTTCTTTATATGCAATTTTTTTGTGATACAATACTTTTGGAATCAAAATTAATATAATAAAGTGATGAGCGTATGACGTGTCTTATACATATAAGTAAATTTAAATCAGTAGATCAATTTGTACGCCTTTCTTTTGTTTTTTTTTTTAAAATATATTATGAAGGTGATTCTACTTCACTAAAGAAAATGTATTTTTACCCTTATCCAAGAAGGTTTACCAAGTCATACAATTGCTTCTCGCGAAAATATAAGTTATGCTTCTATAATAAGAATTAAACAAAGAAAAGAAGAAACAGGCAGCTTTGATGTTATTTCAAAATCAGGCCGTCTAAGAATACTTATAGAACGTCATTATAGGAATATTGCCAGGCTTATTAAGTCGGGTGAATGTACAGTGGGGTATCAAAAGTCACCAGCACTTAAAAATTAGAAAATTGACAGAAATTTTGACCTCAAATTAAACTTTTTTTTTATCAATTTAATCGATTTTGGTTAAATAAGCAAAGTTGTTTATTTTAATGTTTTACATATATTTTAAAGTTTTTTTATAATATTTAATTAGAAATAAAAAT
>CAJVPQ010000163.1:0-36172 GCA_910591825.1 Funneliformis caledonium
CTTTCCCTGATATTTCCATTGTTTTCCATTGTTTAACTCTAATTAATGTCGATCTTAACCTGATCAAAATTTTGATCATTTCCTATTAAGGTGGCACTATTAATAACTGTAACACAAGAATAAATTTTTGATTACATGTTATCACGTGAAATATCACGTGGATTATCACGTGAGTAAATTTTCAAAATTCATGTGATTATTTTTCAAAAGATGTACATCAAAAAAAAGGTTTGGCAGTTTCCTAATAGAAAAAAGTGTTTCGTTCTATTAAGCATCCACCAAAAGTTCATGTTTAGGAATATTTTTCTGCTTCTGGATTTAGTAAGTTATTTTACTTTCAGAAAAATTTTAATGCTGAATTTATGTGTATTATTTATGAGCAGGTTTTCTGGCTTCTATCTCTAAACTTTTTGGTGAAGGTAACATAGATTAGATCTTACAAGAAGATAATGATCTAAAGCATTAATTAAAAATCGTAAAAAAATAGAAGAAAGAAAATGGCATTGAGATACTTTCTTGGCCATCAATGTCTTTAGACCAAAATCTTATAGAAAACGTTTAAAGGTTAATGAAAATTAATATATAAAAAAAAATTCAATCAATTAGAAGGTTAAAGGGAAACTTATAAAAGAATGAAACTGATTATCACCTGTACTTACCTCAAATTTGGTAGCTAGCATGAAAAGGCATACAGCTGCACTTATAGAGTCAGATGATGATTACACAATGTATTAATTTTAGTTAGTTAGTTATATATTTTTTAAATAAAAAAAATTTTGAATTTACTTACTTGTAGCCGAAGTTAAAGGCAGTCAGATACTTATAACCACTACTGTATTTTATAAAGTAAATTAAAAAATTTCATGATTATAATATTAATATTATTTAATAATACCAATTTATTTATTTTAATGATCTATATTTTATAATGATAATGATAAAAAAAACCAACCTTTTCTATTTATAACTCTTTTTTAATAAAAAATCTTTTTATTATATAAATACTTTTATAAAACTTATTACTTATTAATATATTATATTTATTAATATTAAGAAAAATATAGAAATTTATCATTTTTTATAATTTTAGTATTGAAAATTTTTAATTTAACTATTATAAAACTAATACTGTATTTTAATTTTTTTAATATGAGGCATGCTGTAACAAAATCAGACAAAGTGAATATTAGTATTACCAAAGATTTCAGGGATCAAAATTTAGTAATGTGATTATTAAAATCTTCCATTTGTTATCCTCTTGATATATAGAATTATCTCTATATAAAAATAGTTAATATGAAGCTAATTTACATTAGGTCTACTATGGAACCCAAAAATTACAGCACAATTAGAAGTATTCTAAAAAAGGAACAAGGTAAAAAATCACATCTTATATTTTCAAAATAAATGATACTCAAACAATTGAGACTTATCTAAGAAAAGAAAGGATTATTTATAAAATTTACCATGAAGAAAGAAAAATAATAAACATTAGAAAAAGAAAGCAAAGTGGAGGTGCATTGTTACCTAACAAAAAGCAGAAATCCTTAGAAGGAAAATAATTTTATTATTACAATATTGATTTATTTTTTTTATTACAAAGAAAATTCTTCTTTATGCAAAATGTAATTAATGATCATCATATTGCATTACTTATCAGTAAAAAAACGTTGTTTAAATTTTTGAACAAAAAATTCTACTACATTTAAGAATATGTTTTATAAGTTTTTCTTTCATTAACATTAAAACAAGGTAAATAATCCCACCTTGTATTGGAATATTATAAAAACATTACTAATTCACTTAATTTTCAAGTAAAAAAAAATTCAAATAATAAATTCTTCATTAAACAATTTTATTTTTTAGTTTAAAAAAAAACAAATAATCAATAAATATCTACACAATATTTCCATCTATAATAACATTTTAAAAAAATGCTTATTTTCAATAGTGAACTTTTTTGTGAATTATTAATTGGACTCTTTCTTGGTTTCTTGATTCACCATAAAACATCCAAAATTAATTCTCTATTATAAATCAAAAAATTAATCAAATAATCAATAAAATAGAATCAAAAAGGAAATAATTTAAAAATAAAACAAACTAACTTATTAATGATAAACAATATTTACAAGAAATAGAAAATCTATAGAAGGATTTTAAATAATTATTTGACAAAAAGATTGGGTTGAATCCCAATTTTTCATTTAATAAAATGGTCATTGAAATTCGTCAATTACTAGAAAATGAAAAAGAAGTTGCTGCTTTCACAATAAAAAACTTCTATCAATGAAAAACCAATCCTAAAAGTAAAATGATAGAAGCAATTCAGGAATGGGTTAATAAAGAAAAGAAAAAAGAAGTAGAGAGTGAAGATTACAAAGAAGATAATAAAAACAATAAAGATACAAATAATAATAATATTATTATTGATAATAGCAATAGTAATAGTGAAAGTTGAATTTTTGTCAGAGTGCCCAAAGAATAGGTAATACTCACAGTGGCTTTGGGTCTGAGTATTTTCCTCCTATGCAAGTGCTTTGACAATTCTTTAACTTATATTTTTATAAATTATTTATGTATTTTTCTGGTCCAAATTATTTATAGAAACAATTAATTGTAACAACTATGATCTAAATCAATAAAAAAAAAATTTATTTTTAAATCTTTTTTTTACTTTTAAGAAAATGGTAACATACAAAGGAATTGAACAAGAATTAAATGATGCAAAAGTGAGATTAGACGAGATAATGAAAAATTTGAAGACATTTGAAGAAGAAAAGGATGATGGAATGTAGTTGAAGAAGAAGCTGAGGATGTTGAATAGTGATATAAGAAGAGAAAAAGATGAAGAAAAAAAGAAAATTTTGAAGGGGAATAGTAAAAATTTGAAAGAGGAAATAGGTGAATTTGAAAAAAAGAAGGAAGAATTAAAGGAAAAGGAACATTTTTGGAGAAGGCAAATGAAGGAGTGGAGAAAGAGGTTGAGAGAGTTCGGTGGAGAGAAGGTAATGAATAAATTGTGTAAAAAAAAAAATTATTTTTCATTCATTCTATTTCGTTTATTTATTTACTTATTCATTTATTCTTTGATATTTTTTATACTTAGATCATAAGAAGAAGAGGATTTACTTTTAAGTAAGTTGATTAATTTTACGAATCAGAAGAAAAAATCTTCTGAAAAGCTTTTAATAATAGTGTTCTTCTATTAATAATCAAGCTGTGGATAAATTTCAATATTACCAACTATATGTGAATAAATATTCTAAAGCTTCTGATAAAGAAAAAGTAGCCTTTATGGATTTTATCTCACAGAATGTGTCAGAGTGTCCTAAAGTTTCCTATGAAGAGGTAGTAAAAGCATTTCAAGAATCACAAGGTAAGTAAATAACATAATTATTCTTGAAAGATTATTGTAACAAATGTTATTATTATAATTTTTTGTATTACCTTAGTTCTTATTCATTTTTTCTCATATATATCTTTTAATATTTAATTCAAGAGAAAACGAATAAAATCTCATGTAAGTTAATTATAAACTATTTTTAGTTCTATTAATTTTAAATTTTTGATTTAATCATATATTCTGTATTATATACAATGTTTAATAGTGAAGAAATAGAAATCATCCAAAAGGCATTTGATAGGGATTTTCAAGACTCAAGTGATCTTTTGAAAAGATTCAAGAATTTTATAAATAAATGCTTATATATTTATATAAAGACAGAAAATTATTACATATCATACATGACATTAATTCAAGCTAGTGGCATAAAAAAATCAAAATTATTAAAGAAAATTGCAGAAGACATTAGAACCATATACTGCTATTTTTGTGATCATAATTCAAGTGAATATCCACCAAGATCATATATTGCTAATGTACTATTATCTAAGTTTAGAGATGAAAATGATGCTTTATCTACCTATCTTGCTTATTTTTGCACATGTACTCAAAAATCACAGGAATTCAAAGATTCAAAGGGATGGTTTGAATAGCATACTTATGAAGATTTGCAGGAGGTTTTCTGGAAGGACATTGAACATAGAATGAATGATATTAAAAAAATACTATTAGATAAGCTTAAGGAAGATGAAAAAGTTGTGGTAGTTAAGAAATACTTTGATGAAATAAAAAATGAAAATATATTGACATGAAACAATACAGTTAGATGTCTATTCACGTTTGATGAGACCTGTATTCTGGTTGATAATAAAGATTAATCTGAAAAAGAAAGCCTATTCTATTATCTTCGCCATGCTTTAAAATTTTACCTAAAAATGCAGAAATTTTTACTGTATTTACGGATACAACTTTAAATATTTTGAACTTCTCACCTGTCTCTAAATATAATTGGTCATTAGCGGAAGATATCAATTATTTAAACCGTTTTACTTGATAGACACTATAGACATAAATGCTGATCTTAAAAAAGTGTCAACATTGAAAGATTCTGAATATTCACAATGTATGAAAGACTCTTATGGAGTTCAATAATGTCACCTTCGCTTAATAATATTAAAGGATTTGAACCACATAGTATAATTAATTTAGCCATGAATAAGCTTGTTAGTGGAATGACTTACATTTGTTGGAAAAAGGAATCTAAAAATAATATCAGTACCATGAATGCATTAGCTATTTTAGGACCTCATTTATGTATAGACATAGTATTACAGTCTGAATATGCACCTAATTTAATGTCAAATTTTATGCATTTTTGTATTAATATCTCAGATAATCGTAAAAATATCATTACATCAATGTTTACTGAACCTGTACTAGCAGAAGCATCTGCTCAAATAATAAATGATTCAGATATTAATCTTATAGAAAGTATTAATGCACTTATCTCGTCACTTTAAGATTGTGGAATAGAAGGTGAATATCGTGAAGAGTTTGTTGCTAGATTATTATTATTTAAAGCATAGGGTAACATTTACAATAAATTAAATGTACCTTCTACTAGAATTCATTATTCTCGTTTTATGACTTTAAGTGATTTTTTAAAATCGTTACTAGCAAAAAATGTGTATGAGAAAATATCATCTTGCTTTTAAGAGCGGGTATCATTTACGGAAATGAAGTTTGGCAAAGCATATATTAAGTTTACGCACTTTATCAGTGTTATATATACGTCAGATAGAAAAGATCTCTTGAGTGCTCTGATCTGTAGAGTTGCGTTTTCATGTAAACGATATCAGAAAAGAGTAGATATTATTATACCTATATATATAGAATCTTTTAATGAAGAACCTAGCAAGGATCGAATTTCGTACATACTAATCCAAGTCAAAAATTTGACCAAAGATGTAAGAGATAGGGGTTATTCACAATCTGCAACAGTTTTTTAATCATCATCAAGTGCAGAAATCGAAAAACTTCTGCATATGCCATTTTTATTATTGTATATGCAATTGGAATCATCAAAGGAGTTTTCTGAAGATCTATCAAGAATAATTGAAAAAAAAAGGGCAGGTAGTAGAAAATGTAAACTTGAAGAAGCTTTGCAAGATTACAATATAGATTGTAATGATACGAGAGATAGATTTCTTAAAAGGATCAGAACTAAGCTAAATAAAGATGTTAAAAATTCCAAGAGTGTTGTAGATAATGTTTCAGATGCTGATATTAAGGTATTTCGGAAGTATTTTCAAGTACCACTTGCAATATTTGGATTATCATCAGAAGTTTACAGTTGTTTAAAACAGGCTACAACATCTACTTCAGTTAATGATAGAAATCTTGAATATAGCTTTAACAATTATCAACTGCTTAGGTTGATCCTACACTGGGGAGAGATTTAAAAGAGGCTGAAGTAATTAAGCATATGATTCCAATAGAATATAAGATAGAGGAGTAATAAGATTATTTATTATAAAATTTAATGGATATATGATAGCATGTATAGTATGTTGGTTGGTAAGGAGTGTAGATTGAATAAAACTGGAGTGTTATAGTTCAATATTTTGTTATTTTAGCATGTAATGTCATTAATCTTACAATGTAGTCAATTATTAATAAAACTGGTCCCAGTGGTTGATTTGCATATATAATCACATTTACTTTTGCATATATATTTTGAATTTATTTTATTATATTGTTATCAATATACATTACTTGCATATGATCGAAAATTTTTTGGGTGGAATCAATAAAAAATAATCAATACTTATTTACACAATCGCGTTAAAATAAAAATAAAAAAATAGTAATGTTGTTAGATCCCTTTCTTTATTTTATAATAATTGTTGCTGAAACAATAATATACAAAAAAAAAATATTATTATTACTTTGTATCATTATAATGTTCTGAACTGTAAAATTTTTTATTGTCATCACATTTGTTAAATTGTGTCTCATTTATTTGTTTTTATTATACAGAATTTTCCAGTAAGTGAATAAAAAGTTGATGATAGAGACCTGTTGGGCTTTTGGAATACTTTAAGAACTATTACGATTGGTGAAAATGATGATTTTCTCAAACTACTTGATAATATCCACTTTTTGGAGAAAAGTGATGAAGCTTCAATCTTATTTATTTGTAATGTTATTGTGATCTGTTCAAGGTTATTTTTAGCAATAATACAAGAAGATTGATTATCACTGGAAATCTAGAGATCGGAAAAACATTTTTTAGTTACTATATACTTTATGAGCTCATGTGAAAAAACACATCAGTTATATATGACAAAGTTAATAAGTTTCTGATTTTATTCAATGATAAAACTACTGTTATTGGTGAAAATCTATTCAGTTTTTATGATCATCTAAATAAACGAGATATCTGGTATATTGTAGATGGTAAAGAACCTCAAAATGTTGAAGCTAAGACAATTTTTATCTGTTTGCCAAAAAAAAATTACTATGTAGAATTTGATAAGCATCTTTTAACAACAACATGGTATATGTCAACATGGGACAAAGAGAGATTGATACATGCTGGAAAGAGATCTATAAAAACAAAGTCAATAAAAAAATGGTTGATGATAAGTGAGAAGGAATTTTTCAATTCGTCTTAGAAAAAGCTAATGAAGCAATTCAGTAAAATAAGCTCAAAAAAGCAATTAATGCATGTGATGAGAGTATACTTATAGCTTCTATTGGCAGATCTGAAGCTAAATAAGATATAAACCATAAGCTTATTCACATTATGATGAATCCCCCAATTGATGAGAGCAATAATTATAATCTTAAAGGAAATAATAGTCTTAAAGAAGATGATGATGAAGTTGAATACATTGAAGAAGAACCTTATACACAAAAAATTATAAAATTTGCATCTGTATATGTAAATAGAATAGTGATTAAGAATTTTGAAAGGACTATCATGAATAAAATGCATACACAGTTGAATGTAAGCTTGTCAAATAGCATTAGTAATCCAGTTTTAGGTAGTATTTTTGAGAAGATAGCTCACATGATACTGAAAAATGGAGAAAAGTTCAAGATTCATTCTTTAGATAACTCTAATAGATATGATCCATTACTAATTAATAAGCAAGACAGGACATATACATTTTCTACAATTGAAACAATCACTGATGGAAACTATTTTCAACCAGATAATAAAAATTTTCCATCAATTAATTCTATCATTGCATCTAACAAGCTCTTTCAGATGACTACTGTTATGAATCATCCTATTAAAATGATTGGTTTGAAAAAATTTATGCCAAATTAGCAAAGAAAGGTTACATTCTTTTTTTTTATTGTATCAGCACAGCTGTATGACAATTACAAAAAGCAGAAATTTGTTACTATTAACAATAATAATGCCAGGAGAATACCATTCTAGATTAAAAATCGTATCAGACAATTTGTTCTGGAAATTGATTTAAGCTCTAGATTAGGTAATATTGGTGATGATAATAGATATTCTGCATAGATAGAATTAAAGCAAGAAAAAGTAAAAGTAATATTTATTAGATATAGAGTTATAGAAAAATGTCATTTGCATAATATTATATGATAATTTTTTCATTTCTATACTTTGTATTATTTCTATTTGCTATTTTATATGAAAAAAATTGGTTAATAAATTCATGCAGATTGTCATATTACTATATCCATGATACTTGTATTATTGTAAGAAATCTTATTTAACATATATATACTTTATGCAGGTTAGTGCTAGAGGTTTCCTTAATAAATTCCAATAGTGTCTATAAAATTTCATCATATAAAATTAATCATCTGAAATGCATAGTATGATATTAGAAAAACTCTCATATAAAGATAGAATTCATTTTATCAGATTATTGTTAATGGGAAAAAATATAAAATTTTCACCTTTTTAAATATTTTATCCCTTGATTGGTCTCTTATCTTAATTTTAAAAAACTTATAAAGTGAACATAAAATTATATATATAGGGTTACCTATATATGAAAAGTAATAATAAATATAATAGTTCTAATAAATACCAAAAAGCAATTGATTTTTTAGGAAAAGGATGTAAATGTAATTGCTCTTCAAGAATTTCTAAAGAGCAATTTGCAGAATTAAGAAAATCCTTTCAAGCTCTCATTAAATTAGAATAAGATATATTTTGATGGCCTAACTTAAAGCAATAGATGGTGGAACAATAAGCACCAGTAGACGTCTTAAAAAGAAAACCAGATCTAATAAAAGAACTTTTTACTATTGGAATCACAATACACTTCTTTGTCAAGAAATTTATCTTAATATATTAAAAATTGGCAGAACTTATTTTGAAAATATTAGAAATCATTTAATAAGCAATGGTCTTCTGCCAAGAATTCATGGTAATATTAAAAGAATGCCTCAATGGAAAACCAAAATGGTGATTGATAAAAATGTTGCAGAAGTAGTAAAGAATTTTCTAGAAAATGTTGCAGAAGTCTATAGATTACTAAGTCTAGAAAGAAGTATCAATAGAATAACTCAATCAGTTATATTTTTACCAGCTGAAATGAGTTATAAATCAATACATAGAGATTTTCTGGCTGGTCTAGAAGAAGAAGATAATAATTTGAAATCCTTAAATATGATGCCTTCAGAAAATTATGACATCAATTGACATCAGAAATTCAAATTATGAGTCCAAAAACTGACTTGTGTGATACTTGTCAACATTTTAGAGATAGTTTACATTATAATGCTCGCCAAGAAGAAGAAGCTAAAGATTTACTCAAAATATTTAAAGAACATTTGTCTAAGGCCAAACTAGAAAGAAATTATTATAATAAAAACACTAAATTAGCTGAAGAACAAAGAAAATTAGTTAATCAAAATTATTCAAAGGGTAAAATACAATATTGCAGTATTGATGCTACTGTTCATTATAGTTATTATTGAGCCCAAAATGTTCATGTGTCACATTCAGATCAACAAGTAAGTAAAATTTATTATCTTAGTCCATGTAAAGTTTATTTATTTGGTATTCAAGATGAAGCAGTAAGGAAATAAATTAATTATGTTCTTAATAAAAATGAAATTATAGGAAAAGATCCTAATGGAACTCTTAGTTTGATCTTTGATGAAATTAAGAAATTGAACAAAGGTGAAAAACATTTAAAGATTACTTGTGATAATGCTGAAAGATAAAATAAAAAATAATACTATTATTTGATTTTACTTGTATTTAGTAATTTGTGATTATTATGAAAGAATTGAATTAAATTTCATGATTTCAGAACATACTAAATTCAAATGTGATGATAATTTTGGCATGATTAAAAAACTCTATAGAAGGACAAGATTGTCTAAATTATATGGTTGAGGTAATAAAAAAATCTAGTTTAACAGGATTAAATAAAGTTCAATGTTATGAAGGTGGAAAAGGTTTTCAATATTTAGATATTAAAGCTATTTTGGGAATTTATTTCAAGAAATTACCAAATATACAGAAATATCAACATTTTCTTTTTGAAGTAACTAATCTTGGTATGGTTAAAGTTCAAGAAATTGTTAATAGATCTTTTACTGAATTCAATTTATTGAAAACCAAGAAATAAAATATTTTTGAAGAAATTAGAGCTTTATCAATTTTAATATTAACACCTCCTCCTTTGGATTATAAAAGACAAGAATACCTTTATAATAATATTTGCCCATTTGTGAAAGATAAATATAAAGATATTACTTGTCTAAGACCATCTTATGCTGGTAACAAATAAAATCATTAAGATTAATAAGCTTGATTTTTTGACAAATATGGTTAATTTTTTCTATTTTAAAGTTTTTAAAGTAAAAAAGTACTAAAATAATTCATATACTTAATATGCTCTTATAAAAAGGATATAAGTATATTAAAAAAATAATAATAATAAAAAAAAAAAAAAAATGACAAACTAAAACAATATTTTAACTGAAGAGAAAATAAAAGAACTAATTAGTAGTTTAGACTGAAATCCAAATAAAACAAAGATAAGAGCAGTTATAGATTATTTTTGACTTTGCCCTTATGTATTAAAACACTTAGAAGACAAAAAATTTAGAAAAAGTTTTGTTCGCCTTATTTACATGTATAAAAATGCAGTAAATTAATGAGTAAAAGCTGATAAAGAAGTTAAAAGACTACAGACACTAACAACTTGTTTAGAGAAAGAGAGGAATGAATTGCTTGAAAAAATTAAGAAATTAGAAGCAAATGTAAAAGAAAAAGATAACATAATAGAGAATTTAGAAGAAAGAGTAAACATAGAAGTTGAAATGAACTTGAAAGCATTAGACAAGTCCAAAGAATATTATGATAGAAATCTTTTCAATCTAGGTAATGTTATATTTGATTTAATAATAGAGAACTAAAAATTAAGAAAGAAGTGTAAACTAAACAAACTTAAAAAATTACAGTTTAAAGAAATAAGGCTAAAAAAGAGAAAAAGATTAAATTACAACAATTAACAAATAGAGTAAAAAAACAAGCAAGAGAAAAATTCAACACTTATATTTTACAAAATAACAGGTAATTATGAAATTGGAATATAGAATTTTAGAAGCAGAAAATAAAACATGGAGTTGTAATTATTGTTTATTAGATGTTTTCTTTGGACAAGAACTTACTTTCACTCCTGCTAATTATGAGATAGTGGCTTATGATAAGAAAGATAAATGTGTTGATATTGCTTCTATCTGTGATAATTGTAAGAAAGATTTAGAAAATAGTACACTTCCTTATTGTGAGAAATGTGATAGACTAAAAAGAAATAGAGAATATTGCTTTTGTAGTCTTCAAAAAGAAAGACTAATTCAATTATCTTCTTCTCAAACTATTGAAGCTCGCTTAGCAAAGAAAACAAAGAAACTTAAAAAGGAATTGAAATTTGCCAAGGAGGGGTTGAAAATAGAAAAAGAAGAAGTAGCCAAGTTTTAGGAAAAATCTGAAGAATGAAGCAAGAAACAGAAACAAGAGTTATTGAATAAGATAAAAAGTTTAGAAGAAAAACTTAATCATCTAGAAGAAGAAAACAGAAAATTAAAAGATCAACAGAATGGTCAATTAACTGCACAAATTGAAGTTCAAGAGACTAAAAGATGATCTTGATTGAAAATAAGAAAGTAATTGAATAAATTTTTTTCTGTATAAATTAAAATTTATTCAAACTATCAAAGAAAATAATATTTATTTTTATTTTAAGAATTTTTGCTTTTTATTAGGTAATAATGCATCATCATGATGCTTTCTTTTTTCAATGTTTATTATTTTTCTTTCTTCTTGGTAAATTTCATAAGTAATCCTTTCTTTTCTTAGATAAGTTTCCAATATCTGAGTATTATTTATTTTGAAAATGTAAGGAGCAACTTTCTCACCTTGTTCCTTTTTTAGAATACTTCTAATTGTGCTGTAATTTTTGGGTTCCATAGTAGACCTAATGTAAATTAGCTTCATATTAACTATTTTTATATAGGAATAGTTCTATATATCACTTAACAAATGGGACATTATAACCTGTAAATTATGATCACATTACAAATAACTAAATTTTGATCCCTGAAATCTTTAGTAATACCAATGTTCACTTTGTCTGGTTTTGTTGCAGCATGTCCCATATAAATAATTTAATAAACCAAATTTATTCAAATCAGATCAAATTTTTTTAAGTTATATATAAAAAATTTATTATATAAAATTTATTTAAAGTATATTAATTCTAATAATTAGTTATAAATATTTTTTTAAAAAAAAGTAAAAAAATAGCTAAAAGAAAAAATGGGATAAAAAAATTTTTTTAAAGGTATATTAAAATAACAACCAAAAATATGTTTTCGATCACGTGAAACCAAAATTAAAAATTTCGGCCAAAATTATAATTTTCATCACATTACACAAAAAAAAAAATTTTTTAGTATAAAGATTCGTTCTTAAGCGTAAATCGAACAATCTTTCTCTATCCATTGCTTGAAGGTAAATATCTTCGAATTACGTTAGTTCTTTTTAGTATAGAAATAGAATTTGTAAAAAAATTAATGGATGAATGTCGATTCAATTATTTTAAAAATGTTTTTTTTTTTTTTGATTCATAATTTATTAATTTTTTTTTTTTTTTTTTTTTGTGAATAACTTTCTTTTAATTGAATAGTCCAAGAGTTCAGGATAAATTCATGGGTGGTATGTATTAAAATATTGATTTTGATATATCTAATATATACTAATTGTTGAATTATTCCCAAAAAAAAAAAAAAAGCCTACAAGTATCTCGAAGAACTTTACAAGAAGAAGCAGTCTGATGTACTTTGTTTCTTACATCGTGTTAGGTGTTGGGAATACAGGTAGTCTATTTATTACATTCCTTCATCCTATCCATTTCTCTATACTTTCTCAATGATCAGATGAGAAAATATTGATTTGATTAATTCACATTATGTGAAATATCAATTAAATTTTTTTATCTTGATTCTCGAGAAATTATTTTTAGGCATGAAATAAAATGTTTCCATATTATGCGGGATATTAAAGAAAAAATTATATAATATCATGGGACATTAAATATTTCATTGCCAATGAACCAATTATAACATAAAAAATTATTAAAATTTATATTATTATACATATCCCGCATATGGTATGTTCTTTTTTTATCCTGTCTCGAAAAAAATATATATACAACGGAATCCAAAAAAATCAAAAAAAATACATAGACAATTAAATGTCATTCATCGAGCTTCTCGCCCATCTCGACCTGATAAAGCTCGTAGGTTGGGTTACAAGGTTGTGTTATATTTAAATGTTATTATCTTATTCTTTAAGAATTATGGAAGATTAATTTATAAATCTCTCTGTGTAGGCCAAACAAGGTTATGTTGTTTATAGAATCCGCGTTCGTCGTGGTGGCCGTAAGAGACCAGTACCAAAAGGTGCTACTTATGGTAAACCCGTAAACCAGGGTGTAAATCAACTTAAATATCAACGTTCTCTCAGAGCAACAGCTGAAGAACGTGTTGGTCGTAAATGTAGCAATTTACGTGTTTTGAATTCATACTGGATTAATCAGGTAACATTTTATGCTGAATTGGACTTTATTATTAGTTGTGAAATTTAATTAAAGTTATTAAAATTTTATCTTTTTTTAATCAGGATTCTACTTATAAATACTTTGAAGTTATCCTTGTTGATCCTAATCATAAGGCTATTCGCCGTGATCCTAGAATTAGTTGGATTGTATCTGCTAAACATAAACATCGTGAAGCTCGTGCTCTTACTAGTATCGGTAAGAAAAATCGTGGTATTGGAAAAGGAAGTCGTTACAACAAGACGAAAGGTGGTGGTCGTTATTCCAATTGGCGCAGACGCAACACACTTTCTCTTCGTCGTTATCGTTAAACAATTATATTATAATTTACTTTGATATAGTTAAAAAAGAATATTATTATTTTGAATTAAATATTGAAATAAAAGTTTATATTTAGTGAAAGTTAATTTATTAAGTGTATAATAGATTAATGAGTTAGAGGATACAAGTTAATAATGAAGAAAATGTAGGATTTATTTCATGTAAAATTAACTTTTATATGTATCGTAAAGTCATCAATGACTTTTATACATGATATCTCTCCGCCAATCCGATTCTTTGCACAACGTGTTTTGGTAAACAATAAACTGGATCGACCAATTTCAAACCTGGGTATCCTAACAACGATAAACCTCATGAAAGAAAATAACATGTTAATATATTAAGTGTTTTGATAACTTAACATTAATGATATTTTAAGATTATATATAGTACCTGCAATTCCGAACAAGGTATGAAATACATCCACCATATCTCCTGGTCTATCAGCAATGCCTCCACCTTCAGGATCCTGGAATAAAATACCAACCATTTACTAAAATACATAATAATATTAAATATCCTGGAGTAATATGGAAGTACCTGAGCAGCCAACACAAATTCAATCAACTTTTCTTTATTTATCCAATGTAACCTGCCCAGGATACTAAGCGCAGAAAGAACCCACCAGGAGTAACACACCTAAAAATATAAATAACTAATCTTTTAACCTTTTATCGATGAATTCGTAACAAAAATTAAATAACGTACGTCTTCAAGTTTCTCTGGTCGCCCGTTTAATCCACCATTTTTCAATTGTCGTTCACAGAGCCACCATCCAAGTAAGTCAGCATCGACCAAATGTAACGAATTAACAATGGCAAGAGCGCCGACGCAACAAAAAACTTATAAAAAAACAACTTGGTGTTTAAATTTTTGTCCAAAAAAAGGGTTAATATTATTAAACCTAAACAAGCCTTACTTTGACCCGCATGTGATTCTGCTCCAGGTGAACTACCAAATCCTCCATCAAAATTCTTACAAAGCATAATGAATTCAACAGCTTTTGAAACATTTACAGCATCTAAACGCTTCAATAGGGAAAGACAAGATAAAGCACCATAGGAGAATCGAGTATCAATCTCTCCCCATTCATCTCCCCTAAAAGCTCCTGTCGCGTGATCTTGAAGAGAGGCAACATCTAGTAAAACGTTATCGTTGTTAAGCAAAGGAAATATATATATATACATCAAAATCACAGATTAATTCAATTTGATTTTTCTCACATTCAACAATTTTATCCACATTTACAGCATCTAATGAATCTTCAATTACCAAAATTTGCACCGAATAGAGCGTATACAATAAATGCGGATCATGTCCGACATGTCCACCAAATCCACCTAGAATGTAAATAATATAAATCAGAAATAAAATTTCAAACAAATAAAAGTCAATATATATACAAGTCAGTTTTCAAACTGAGACTACCATTATCATGCTGACAAGAAATCACATACTTCACCACGTCTTCTTTCTTAAGCGCATCAACATTGTTTAACAAGTCCAAAGCTGTGAGGCCCCAGTAAACACCACTCAAACGTAAATGTTCTGTTAACCAGTATTCCAAGTCGTCCTTTTTCTTTATTTAATATATCAAGTTAAATAGAGTTCTGAAATAGAAAGTTTCCATTTTTGATATACTTTACCGTGTCAAGTGACTGAATGTATTTCACATGCAAGTCAACTAAGAGTGGAGTTTGCTTTTCCGTGGTCATCCTTTTAACATAGATTTATGTTCTGAACGCTAACAAATTATAACGAAACATAGGTTAATTCTGGCTTAACTTTTAAAGTTAATCAAAATTAAATATCTCACAAAGATCTATTTTTTGAAATGTAATTTACGTCATTTCAAACATTTCATCATGATGTCGGTACTGCGCCAAATAAAAATGCCCGAAAGTTAAGAAACGGCGACCGGCTACAGGATTAAATAAAACCTATATTTAGTCCGTTTATCAAAAGTAAATTGACATAAAAATAACGTAACAGAACGCTTTTTTTGAAAATCCTAATGAAAAAAATTTTTTTCTTGGTGTTCGGAAGTATTTTTTTTTTTTTATTGACAAACTTCAAAATGTCAAAAATAAATGACCTGATCATAAGGAAGTTGCAGGTTTGGATAATGTTAATGCTTGCCTTTGATCTTTGTCCACAACTTTTTTTTTTTCAAAGTCGACCCCGACACAAACATCGATGAAGATAATAAATTAGCGAAGAAGATATCGAACCACCACAGGAAATTAACAAACGTTTGGATGAAATGATTGAAGGGTGGTTTGGTCACGAAATATGGTCAAAATTTAATAAGAGAATATCTTCGCCGCGATTAGATCTTGCTAAACTAAATAATAAAATTCTTTTATTTCTTGTATTAAATCCCGTGATATTCAGATTAAATAAATATCTTTCGAGCTTTATTAAAATAACTTTGTGAAGGGAACAAATATTTTATTTTTCGCGTTCAATTTTAAATTTTTTTTTTTTATTTATTAAATAATAATCAATCCAATAGAAACTTTATTTACATTATTATAATTTTTTAAAAAAATCATCCATTACATTACACAATAATTGCTATTACCGTAATTATAAGAAGGACAATTGTACAACTCATATGACAAGACCAAAGATCAGAAAGCAATAAATAAAAATCAACTTACGAAGGCCGAAAAGTCAGACCGATACTTGATCGTAATAGATTTTAAAAATCAGTATGATAGATTTTGAAAATTTCAAAATCTAATCACACATATAGCGAAGGTAAAGATAACTCCAAACTATTTGTAAGGCCTGATCCAAATCAAAAGAAAAATTTCTTCTGATTAGACGCAATAATAAAGTTTTGGCCTGAAACTTTAAAATGCGAAATATTAAAGATCGTGCAAGAGGTATGACAGGCCTTGTGACTAATTTCATTGGTCCGAGGACCTATTCGATTGGTCCGTAAAGGAGCACAGCTAATTCCTCTTCAAGATAACATAAAAAGATATTAAACGTTAATAAAGTTTATCACTAAAACGTTATTTTTTTTTTTAGTTTATCATGTTGAAATTTTTGACTTGGTAGAAAGAATAAACTGCAGTCTGTATTTTTCGAATAATATTCTGAAAATGTAGGTATTGATTTTATTGGAATTTTTTGATAATTTCATACTCTTTCAAAAATTTGCTTAATACATTTTTTTTCATACATCATATAATTTCGATTATATTTAATTTTCTTTATATACAAAACATAATAAACTCAATTTTTTTTTTTTTTTTTTTTTTTTTTTTTTTTTTCAGACATTAAACACCCACCAGAAAAAAGTTAGGATAACCATTATAAGAGATCTTAATTATCATGACTTCCAAGATACCTCTAATAACCATCGTCAAAGAGATATCAGAATTCCACAGGCAAGGTACATAAAAATCGCAATTTTTTAAATAATGAATAAAAATTGCAATTTTTATTAAGTACCAACAAAAAAAAAAAAATGATAAAATGATAAAAAATAAAATAAATTAAAAATAAAAAAAACAAGTAAAAAGTAAAAAGTACCTAATAAATATAAAAAAAAAAATTTCAAATTTTTGAGCTGTTTATAATTATTAAAACGAAGTCCATATTTATAAGTCTATTTAATTCGATAGAATTGGAAAAAAAAAAATTTTTTTTACTACAAAAACTATCTAAAATTTTTTCTTGATAAAATTTATTAGGAACAATGTGTAAGTCAAGCAAACACAAAATGAAAAAAAAAACCCCCCATCCACCCAAAACTATACATAAACAACCAACCAAAAAATTTTCCAAAAAAAAAAAGAAAAAAAAAGATTACATATATATATAATGAGAAATGAGAGGAAATTAGGAGCATTTTGGATTTGTCGTTATTATGATGTTATACTTGAATAAATTAGATTAATAATGTGCAGGCAAATAATATTTATAAATCTATTTTGCCAACATTTAAAGGAATGGGGGAGAAGTATTTTAAAATAGCCCAAAACCTAGTTAAGATCCACCACTGTATATCCTCCTATGGAACTTGATCGTTTGTTATTTAGGACGGTGTTCATGTCTACACAATGGCGAGGGAAGACACCTTTGGCTCCACCACGTGTTTCATTAATACCTTGCACCCATCCATCATCATACTCAACCAAGATCGTAACCTTGTCCCCTGGTTGTATATCCAACTCATCGGCCAATGCTGGTGTATAAGTTGCAATAACTGTGTATGAACCTAATGGTTTGGTTTCCTCATCCATTTTTTCATATGCGGAGTTTTGTTGTTCCCAAGCAGTTGCTGAAGTTGACACGATGCTGTTTGTCATTTCTTTATTTTTCTTTCTACGGACAAAGGCAAATAGACCGGTAACCAAAACCATGACTCCACCGACAGTGGTAAGTCCAGCTGCAGCTTGATATGATAAACCACCAGTTTGAACTTGCGGAGCTGATCCAACTGGCGCGCCACCTTGGTCATCTGCTGCGGAAGATTTATCTTTTTAAAAAAAAGGAACCTAGTTAACCTATATACCATGAATAAAAATCGTAGAGTCCACTTGATTTTTAAATTACCTTTTTGTTCTTGAACTTTGCCTTCTGATTCTTTTTCTTTTACGTCATCTAATTTCTTTTGTTCTTTCTTTGGTTCCGGTTTCTTTGGATCTGTAGTATCTTCAATGTCCTTTAATTTTGTCATTTTAGGAACTTGTTTTGGTGTTACATTCTTACCAACGGCTTCCTTGCCTTTGGGATTTTTCGCTGGTTCTTTAGCTTCCTTAATAGCAGGTTTCTTGGGAGGTTGATTATTGGCCTTGGGTATTAGAACTTTAGCTTTGGGATTTGGAATTTTAGCATTGTCTACTTCGGCTCTTTCCTGAAGGCCGGATGATATTACGTTATATCTTTTATTAAACATTCTATCACCCCCTCCTAAGCTACCACCATATCGACGTATCAATCGATTGCCAAATTCTTGGGATAGCATACTTTGTGATGTACTATCTATCATAATGGCCTCGGCATGGTGTTGTGAGCCTGAAAGAAGGGATGTAGAAACAAGTACAAGTGCGAGGAGTGATAAATTTCGCATCTTTTATGTTGTTTATAAGAATGAAAATCTTTTGGATAAAACCTTTCTACAAGGTTGTTGAAATTTTGAAACGTAAATTTAAATTCGAATTATTTTTTCCATTTTTTATTTTTTTTTTTTCATATAGACAAATCATTAATAAAGATCCTTTTACTAAGAAAGGCAAATTTCAAGCAATCGAGATAAAAAAAACTTACCCTTCGTATACCGCCGGTATATGATAGAATCTATGGTTGTCCTCTAATAATAATAATAATAATAATAAAAAGACAGTATATTTACTCTAAAAGAAAAAGGAAAAATAAAATTGGTGTAGGATTTGGTGGAAGGGGAAAAGGATTTATGGTGATATAAGGGAAAGTGTGAAATTAATGGAATAAAAGAAAGAAGCTCGTTTAACAACGAAACTTGTTAAATGAGAGGAAAGGAAAATGAACAAGTAAAAAAAAAAAAATAATGAATCCGAGAATTTGTCAGTCAAAAACGTGTCTATTTGTGTATATTACTTCACCGTGATTGGCAGACGCTAATTAGTTTTTGGTATTTATATTGGTGTAGCAACAAATTACAACGATGAATGCCCGCATTCGGAACTTGAATTTACAAAAGTAACATGGGAGCTTTTTCATGATGATTTATAGATTATAAATTACAACTTAATTATTTAATAATAAAGATAAACATCTTTGTTGAATGAGTGGATTATTGAATCAAAGATTAACATAAATTACATGCATTGGATGAAACCACAAAATTAATAAATACTTAATATTGTGCAGGAAAGGATCAATGATACAAAAGACTCTTAAAAAAGGAAAACATCTGTGTAAGAATGGAATTTTCGAAATAAATATTAGGATACTTACGTTTGAAAAACTTGTAGTGTTATCACTTATAAGGAATTTCGCAGTACGAAGAAAATTCGTTACTGCGGGTTGAGCTGCATGTATCTGCATTACTAAATATAGAACATAATGTAATTTGTGTATTTTGGTTGTAAATATCGTAATGTTTCATTATCGTTTTTTCTTTTTTAAGAACTTACTTTATTAGGATAATAAAAATAATAAAATGCTTGATTTTTATATAAAACCGAAAACTATTCTCCGTAAACTGCTCATTATTTGCTTTGTCCATGAATAACCAGTAATTTAAAAGTGAAGGTGACTTCATACTTACATTTCTAATAAAAAATTTTTTTTTAAAGATTCAATAATTTCAAAAAACTTTATGTGTAATAATAGTCTAAGATTTAATTGGTATTTAGGAGGTTGGCTAGGTTTCTAAGGTCTTTGTAAAAGTCGGGTGATTTATACGGCGAATTAACTATAATAAGAAAAGTTTTATAAGTAAAACTACAACATTTTTAAATATATTATGATATCCGATTAAGTTTAACAAACTACCCCCATTTGTAATAAAAAGACCCTTTAGTTGCCTCTTTGGTAGTTTCCTATTTTTAACTTAAATATTAAAATTAAAGATCTTTAAACCTAAAAACCTGAAATCTGGCACAATAGATGATCGACAATGATGTTATACGATCAACAACATCTTTAAAGTATTTTTTTATTATATAAGACTAACTGCTAACCCGTTGCTTTGCAACGGGTAAATCACGTGAAGTTAGGCAAAGTTCCAAAAAAGGAAATTATATTGTTTAATAAAAATGTGTTTTAGTAGCTTTCCATTGACAAAGCAAGCTGAAGCAATTGTATAACATTATAAAAATTTCAAAAGGAAACTTGACTAATTTTGAGACTTGAATTTTACTGTAAAATAAAATTTCCTGTTTTGAATATTTTGTGTAATGTTATACTATTAATCATTTTATTTATACATGTAGTATAAATGTCACTATTACACAAGTATTTTTTTTATTATATAATATTATCATAAATTTATATTTACCATTAAATTACTTTATATTTGATTTAAAATTATATTATTTATTTATAATCTATATTTAAGCTTTTATCTAACCATTATAATATTCCTTAAATCTATTAATTCAAATATTAAATTTATATTAAATATTATTAAGTATTATTAAATACTATTAGTCATATGTGACTTCATAATATAATTATATTATGAAGTTACATGCGTCTTAGATTAGGTTATGAAGGTAACTTCATAGTCTATCAGTGACTTCATAATATAATAGTGATTTCATAATATAATGGCAACTTCATAATATAATAATGACTTCATAATCTGAGGGTGTTTCATAATCTAAGTTCATAATCTAATGGTGATTTCATAATCTAATTACATAATCTGATAGGTTACTTCAGAGTTTAATGGTAACTTCATAATCTATCTTTTAGTTATCTTTACGACTCTCTAGCTATTGATTTATTTAATTCCTGCTATACTTTTTTTTATGAATTAATGTTAATTTCATAATTTAATAATGATTATACTCTTTAATCTAATAGTATCTTCATAATCTAATAGTTACGCCTTACTTCTTTGTCTTTAGTCTTTTTAATATTAAGAAAATATCTTTTTATTTACGTGTTTCTATACCTTTTTTATTAATAAAGAGCTATCTTTTTGTTTACCTGCTTCTGGATCTCTTTGGTTACCTATTAAGGTATTGAAGATGCTTTCCTTCTTTACTTCTTTTGTTATCTACCAAAATGCTAAATTATAATAAAAAAATATCACATCAGATGATACAGTAATTTGATGTAAATCTGCGATTAATTTCAGCTGGCTCTATGGTATAATTTTGGCCAATCTTTTGGATACATGATTTGAGATTCCAACTCAATACTATAGTAGTAATCTAGTAGTAACCTGGTAGTTACCGTAAACTATCATAAAACTGTCATAAAACTGTCATAGAACTGTTATAGAACTATTGTAAAATTGGTAGTTTGCCAGCTTGGATGCTGACTTCTTATGCCTAAAGATCTGACCAAAATTATAGAACAAATTTTGACTGCGTTTTACTGCGTTATAGTCATGTGATAATATTTCAAAGCTAGAACACCCTCTGCCATATAATATAGCAAATTCAGTTAGTTTTGGCCAGCCCATTTATTGTCAGTTTATGTATGCCAATTTCGTGTTCCTAGTAAAAGTAAAGTTGTGATCAAATTTATAGAATATTATATTATCAAAATTGAATAAAAATCTATTGTATCAAAAATTTGGGTATCAAGTTAGTTGTGGATTTGTTGTAAGCTAATAGTTTTGAAAATTCTAAATTTGTCTGGCTTATTTGTTTGCTAAGAAGTACACTATCTTATGGTTTAACTATTAAGCTAATATAAGTATATCATTTTCACATTCCAAAGTTCAAATTATTAAAACGTATTCATAGGAACACTCTTAAGGACGCAATTTTAATTTCAATTTTAAGAATTCTAGTTTATCATCAAGAAATTCTCCTGTTACTATGAAAATTTGTTATTGACGCTCTTAGTGACACCTTTGTATGCTTTTTCAAAGTTTAGGAATACTCAATTATATTCTTTTATATCTGTCACTATATCACTAAAAGTCACTAAGAAAAAATAAAGTTCTAGAAAAAAAATCAAAATTTTTTTATGCTATCCCTATAGTTTATATGCAATATAGTATAATACATATATGACATATGCATGATACATATATACTAAAAAAAAATAAAAAAGTAAAGAATTCTGATTTTTCTTAGTGACTCTTAGTGACTCTTAGTGACATAGTGACACCTATTTAGAAACTTTTTGATGGTTTTAAAAATATGAAATAGCTATAAATTTTGTCACTAAAAGCATCACTAAGAGTATCACTAAGAAATTTCAGCAATAAGCCATTGTCTAAAAAGCCATAGGGATATAATATAATAAATATATAACATATAGGTTGATTGCTAGGAAAATCAAGTTCTAGGAATTTTTTAACAAAATTGAGATTTTTATTGCATTTTAGTTTTTGATGTTGTTAGATTAAAATGTATTAAACTCTTAATTTAAGTTAAAAACTTCTCAGAACCTGATTTTCCTAGAAACCCTTTCATATATGCTAAAAGAAAATAAAAAAGTAAAGAAGTCTAATTTTTCTTAATGACTCTTAGTGTCATAGTAACACTTATCGGTAAACTATTCAATGACTCTGAAATTGTGAAATAGTTATAAATTTTGTTACCAAAAGCATCATCAAGAGTGTCACCAAGAAATTTTTCATAGGGATAGTGGTAACTTTTTATTTCAAATCACTTGTTTAGATCTCTTGATTAGCCTAAAACTACTTGAGCGGGATCTTTTTAGAATTATCAACTTGCTTAACTAGCTTTTTCTAATAGTAATGTTCCTTTAATCTATATTTTTTTGTATACATATCACAATAGTCATATTTGCTACTTATCAGCTTACCACATTTTTTATAAGGAACTTGCTTAGAATTCTGATGGACTTTATATCCTTTTGAATTATAGCATCTCCAATTACACATTTTACCAGTCTTAAAAATATATGAATAATAATAAAATTTTCAGAGTGTTACCCTTTTTTGCCTTTTATTTGTATATATCAATTAATAATCTCAGATAATTAATTTTATTTTAAACTTTTTTCTTACAAATAATATACTTTAAGATTTGGTATAATTATAAATCTTCAAAAAAATGACTGAACATTCTGAGCTTTTAGAGTTCTTCAACGCCTTCACCCTTTTTTATCTAAAGGCTGAAAAAGATAAAATAAAAGTTTAGGTAATTTGCTACTCTGGTGTGGATCATTTGATAGGTATCCTAACTTAGAACGATATAGTTAAGGAAAATGATAAGGAATTGATCACAATCTTTGAAGATATTTTATCTAATAGTGAAGATATCTTATTTATAGCCACTGATAATGAAAGATCTAGTCAAAAGATAAATGGAAAGTATTGCTATGTATATAGTTTTACAGTTTTCTAATTAATAGTCAAAAGACAATAGTAACACTTTTAGATATTTAGATTTTCTTCAACATTTGTGTACCAGATGGAAAGTCTCTAGATAAATGTGAAGCAAAAGTGAGCGAAATTCTTTCTGGTATTGTGAAATCATTTAAAATAGAGCACATTAGAGCATTTCCTTTTTGCAGATATTATATAAGAAAAAAGCTATATTTACAAATTTATACGAATAGTACTAGAAAGAAAAAGAAAGCCATTATAGCTGTCTAAGATAATAATTACAAAACTGCTTTAGATGATTTATACTTATTCTATTGAAAGGTGACTTAAGAAAACAGAATCTAACTCTCTAGGTAGTTTACAATAAACAAATATATATACAAGAAAGGCAAGCAGACCAGTTCGCTCTGTTCGTACCAATTTTATGTGTCTATAAAAGATTTTTGTTCACTAAAGGATTTTACAATAATAAGTGACTAATTCCCTATTTCAGCTTTCTTACGAAATCATACTCTTGCCTTCATATTATCACTGTTGAAAATTTACCCTAGAAAAATGATTTACAAAGTCATTGGATTTAATTTTATGTAGATTATATTAAGGAAGATCTTGATCAACATATTGTATTAGAAAATTAGGCTAATTTATTTAATTTGAAAGATTTACAAAATTCACCTGATTTGCCTGTTTCTTCTATATTTTTTATATAGCCTATTTATTCTGTTTCGCCTATAATTTTCTTAACATCTGTAATTTATTTTATTTCTTTTTATTATTTTTATTATTTTATTATATTTAAATATATTTTTATTAGAACATATATCTATATTAGTTAATTTATAGCGTAACAAGTAGTTAGCTGAAGCAAATTCATTTTGTATAAATAGAATAATTTTTTGTTTAAGTTGTAAATTAACTCTTTTGTGGGTTTCAAATAATAAATAAAGGAATTAATTTAAATTCATACAAATTTACTTTTTCCTTCAATGTTATTCTTCATCTAGAATTGTTGTAATATACTATGCTAATTTACTATTAAATTCGTCATTACAAGTTCGACTAATATATCTTAAATTCTAAAATGTGATAAATTGTCAAGTTGATTCAAGTATAACAGATACCTGTAAGACTTAGAGAAAATCTTAAGGTTAGAAACTCCAATGTGTAAAATCAACTACCACAACTTTTTAACTTAGACGTTAAGATAAATGAAAATGAATCTGATGATAATATAAAATATAGAGATCTAATCACAAGAGTTTGGTGAATTTGCTAAAATCCTTGATCTAAATGATAATGTCTTTATGATTTCCATGATATTGCATTGGATGATCTAAAATGCTAAAGCAAATATATCTTGTCGATATTAAGACAGAGCTAAATCTGCAATAGAACATAATCATATATGAAAATCAAGAAAATCTGCTAAAAGTTTTTGCTTTCTGCTGGTGAGCATTTGCTTTTAACATCCATATTGGGTTTAATGATTTTGACTATGATTGGCATTTTATTATGAAAAGAGCCTATCACCTTAACTTATTTAAATGGATGTGAAAGTGAATAATAAGAAAGTTTGAAATAAAGGAAGAAATTCTAATGTAAAAATATTGTAGAAAGATAGGAGTAAAATTTGAAAATTATTATATGAAAAAGTATCCTGTTAAAACTCCTAAGAAAGGTGAGAAGGATCCAGAGGAGAAATAATATATAGACAGACCAATTAAAATCAAAATTAGTATAGAAAGGATTTCATTTCTAGCTTTCTTAAACTATCAGGATGTATATCAATTGATGTTTAAATGTATCTCAAAAAATGTTTTCCCTAATCTGAAGTCAAAAAGAAAGGCTTACTTAAATTATTTTTAAAAAAATGTGATCTTAACAATAAAGCTGATGCTATATGATAAAATGTGAAAAATCTATTAAGAGATGAAAAGAAGCTCTTCCTTGTCAACTGTGAGAAATATGCGTAAAGTAACTAATTATAGATGCATTGCGCTGTTAAGAGCTTTTAATAAACCAAAATATAATAAATGATTATAGAAAAATTGCTTTCATAGCGTATGTTTCTCTTTTTGACACACACTATCATACAAATAGAATGAAGATACAGAACCTTCTCAGTATATATGCTATCAAACAAGATATAATAATTAGTACAAGAATTTTTAAAAATATAGAAAAAGGGAAATATCTTGATGCATATGTATTTTCACCTATAAAAGGGATTAAAATGAGAAGATCTATAACGTGATTGAATTTTATCTTATTATATTTTAGCAGGGTATTATACAAACCTGTACAGTACAGTTAGCAATGTATGTATTGTATAGTTTTTTTCTTGAATATATATATAGTATGTATGTTTTAAAAACTATACATGTATGGTTTTTTATAACAAGTAGTTTATACTTGTATAGTTTATAACACTGTACATATATGAAAAAAACTATATAATACATACATTGCTAACCGTATTATACAGGTTTGTTATATACCCATTTCAGCATCATCATGCCATATAATCTCTTTCCAGAAAAATTTATATTTGATCTAAAAGATGCTGATATTGCGCAAAATAATAGAAATAACTTGTATAAGATTGAGTTTTTGTTTAATAAACATAACGTTCAAGCTTGATGTGTTTATCATGATAACTAAATAGAAAAGAAAGGCCTATATCCAATGGTATTAGAGGATTTATTTAATAAAAAGCTGAAGCTTAAAGCACATCTGACCTTATTAGAAAAGAAAAAAAGCTTTGAGAAGATGATAAATTTAATTAAAGAAAGAGGCAAAAGGATTCTGAAAAGCTTAAATTTAGAATACTCATCTGTATACTTTAAATATGATTATTTGAATTCAAAGCAAAAAGCTTTAAAGGTATATATAAACACTTTTTATAGAGAAGCAGAGAACTCAAAATCTCTAATCTTTTTTTGTGAATTAACCTGTGAAACTACTACAGCAGGAAAATACAATCTTAATCTTATCACAGAATTTGTATCAAAAAAAGGATTTGAGATAAAATATAAAGATATCGATTCTTTGTATCTCACCTATCCAGATAGGTATTACGAGAAATGTGATGAAATCTTCTTCAGAAAAGAACTTTACAAAAAAAGCATATTAGGTTAAAATAGTCAAAATTATTATGAATGTGATGAAAAAGTTACGCAATCAAGTAAATGCTTATCTTAGGATAAAAAGTAGAATATTTTATTTATAGATGACATACGAAGAGGTATTATTTCTTGTCTGCTTTACTGGTGAAAAGAAATACTTTAGGGTTGAGTATAAAGAAGTAGTAAACTTTAAACTGAAAAAACTTTTCATGAAAGAGATAGATACTGTAAAGCAAGGTAAATTCCAACTTCTCAAATCATTGAAGAAAAGATTATGAGGGAGGCTATAAATATAAATAACATGCGTTCAATTCACGAAATTATTGAAAATACTCTTAGAGAAACACAAAACAAGAAATGGGATTTCAATAAATTTATTGTAATAGGAACATAGAAACCTAAGAAAAAAATCTTTGCAATAATCACTTTATAGGATATATGAGAGAGAGAAATGAGAGTATTCCTGATCCTAGTGAACACTTTAGCTATATTGTTGTAAAAAATCTGCCTCGCTATAATAAAGAGGATAAAAAGAAGCTATATAGAGTTAGCAATTTTATGGAGTATGCGGATATCGCAAAAGAGCAAAATATAGAAATAGATATTAATTATTACTTAGGAACAATAACAGCAATATGCACATGCTTTATCAATAAAGATGATAGGTTTTAACTGCTAGAATAATGCAGATCAAGGATTCAGATAAAAGGGAAAAGCAGATCAATACATATTTCCAAAAAGAGGCAAAAAAGTGCTTTGAAAAATATATTAAAAGCTTACAATAAACTTTATAAGTACTCTTAGCTGAAATTACCATATCTTTACTAGAATACTTGCAATATTATTTATGACTGCATATTTTTTTCATATAATAATACAGGCTAACTTCAATTTCTATATTTGATTTGGTCATAAGATGATCTCTTCTGACCTCCAATTATATAACCTAGCCTCAGATATGTTCAGAGATATAAATCGCTAGTCTGAATGTATCAATCATTTTTTTTTTCCATATATTCCATATTTTTTTTCCAACCACAATCCATATAATTGCAATCAGTAGTAAGATAAGTATAGAATATATTATTATTGGCATCAATAAGGAGCTCGCAATGATAGAGCAATTGCTGGTAAAAATATCACTTTTATACTACTTATAGAAAATATTTGAGAAGGATTAAAAATGAAAAGGATTTATTCAAGACCAAGTTATAATGAATCATTCATAGGTAGGGGTGGAGAATCTACTTTATTATCTTTCTTTAACGATAACTGGTTCTTGAGAGAGCTATTCTTCTCTATCAATTTTAATCATTCTAAAGATCGAATATCTAGCTTCTGTTTGAATATGCTATTTGATGATTTATTCCTTTTTTTATACATTCTATTGTATATTCTTTTGAATTAAAGTCCTAATTCACTCACTCCAATTTAAGTCTAAGAGAATTGATCTCTTTGGGATCATCCATTATAGATGTATTTATTTGAATCAGCTCTTCTACTACTCTTTCTACTACATTTGAATCATGGAGCACTTGTTCTAGTTCTAAGTTATCTAACTTACCTTTCAATTTATGTACTTTAGCTTCAAAAGAAAGGATCTTGGTTGATGAAGCTTTTTAGGCTAAAGTTGCCTCTCTCTTTAGTATTTTAATATTTGATTTAAGTGATTTGCTTTCGGTAATATATTTGGCTTCAAACTCATGTTGACTCTCAAAATAAGACTTTTGTTCAAAAATAAGTTAAGATCTAACTTTAGCACTGGACGCATTTAACTGGCTAATCTTATTTTCAATATTAGCATAGGTTCACTGAGACTCCTTTTTTCACTCTGAATACTCTGAATTTTCAGTCTACAACTTTTCGTTAAAATCAGTAATTTCAGAGTTAAAATCGATATCGATTCTTAATTTTTTTTCGAGCTCTTGCTCATATGTACTACCCAACCAATGTCCTTTATTTTTTATATCTTTTAATATATACACATTAGATATAATTTTGGCATGATTATATAGCAGGAAAAAAATGTGTAAAAAAATCTCTGAAGCACTTTATTATTTTTATGAATACTACTGATACTACTATATTACTGATACTAGCATATTACTAGTACTATGCATAATACTGTATATACTACTGATATTACTATATTACTAATATTAATGTATTACTAATACTACTGATACTACTGATACTACTGTATTACTGATACTAGCATAATAACAGTATTATTGATATATATTTGTATATTTTTTTATTTATAGTGAAAAAATCTCTAGCGATTAGCTACTAATATGATCATACTCTGCTTAAAACATATATTAGTTTCAGGGCTAGTTACTTATCTTCTGCAGATTATAAAGACATTATACAATACTAAGATATGAAGTTTAAACCTTTAACTCAGCTAAGTAAAAAATATAATATATCATATAATCGCTTATATCAAATTTGAAGAGATCAAGAGTTTAATAGAATTCAATGAAATAATGTAATAGTTCTCTAAGTACAAATGTTATAAATAAACAGAATGAAGCTAATTTTCATAAAAATACGATTCTAAGATTACAGCATTGGAAAATGTGATACATAATACTAAGGTCAAGCCTAGCAAATCTACTGATTCAACTTTAGAAAAAGGAGGCAATAAGGTGAAAAAGACTGGAGAAAAGAAATCAAAGTCTGTATTATTAGAGCCTAGTATTCAGATTCAATTAATCTAGGTTTCAAAGAAGAATATAAATAATGAAAATTTGGATGCATCCTATGAAAAGATGGTCAAAAATAATGCAGAGATTTTAGATGTAAAAAAGAAGCATTATTCTGAAAATAACTTGTCTATTCCCTAAGAAGACTTTCGCAAAACTCATTGATTTTCATATTGAACTCAAGAGTATTAGAAAGCTTTTTCTTAAGATCTTTTATATGAATTACTATATGCTCATAGCTTATGCATTTTTTTAATATAATATCATTCTCACTTAAGTCTTGCGAGTCTTGCAAAACTTTGTTCAGATCTACTAGATCATCACATTTAAGAGTAATATTTGCGTAATTTACTTCGAGTTTATTCTTGACTTTATGCATATTAATTGGAATAAAAACTTTCTTACCATTGCACTTTAGTCTTAATTCCCGCTTTAATGCAATTAAATCATAATTATATTTATCGAGAAGTGTGTTAAGTAAGATTAGCATTAGTTTAGAATACTTAACTACAGCAAAGTCAGCATATATAGTACATCCAGAAGTGAAATTTACCAGAACATTTCTAACAATTCCAAGTGACTCTATGAAAGTAGTAGCAATGCTTCTGAGATCATATTTTTCTTTTGTATCAATTACTAGCTTTGATCGTTTAGATATATCCTCAAATATAATCAAAAAATTAGCATCAGGATCAACTATACCTGTCAGAATCACTAGACACTTAATTTTATATTTAACAGTGATAACGTCTGTGATAGATTCTTTTCTTTGAACAAAGTCTATCTTCATAGGATCATCGATGAACTCATCATCTTCAAAATTGGCTGGTATTTTATAATTGCCATTTTGCGGGTGAAGGAGGATTGTAATAGTGCCAAACTTTTTATTAAGTATCTTCTCAATAATTTTTTCAATAATTTTTCTAAGTAAAATTGTTTATCCTGTATCAGGAATTTTGAACTTTGCTTTTCCTTTTTAGAAATAAGAACTGATGTGATCTCAGAAGAACTTCTTATTAAAGGAGATGTTTCTATATCTTTTACCTTACAAGACTTACAAGTTTTTAATTTCTTATTTTATGAAGAAGTACTAGTACTATGTGGTCTGCTCTTTCTTTACTTTTTTTTGCCTAAGATATATTAATATTAATTTCAGCATCAGCCTTAGTTTCAGACTCTGATTCAGAAGAAGAACTCTCAGAACTAAAAGAGTTATCCTTAGACTCAAATGAAGAAGTATTATTATTAAAAGAATCTGAATCTATTTGATCATCTACTTTAGCTATATGAATTCAACCACTTTTAGATTTTTTTTTCTTAGGCTTATTTTTTAATTTCTTTTTCTTTATTTTAAAAGACTTGCGAGTAGATTTATAGCTAATTTTGTGTTAAGATGACTTGATTGCATAAATCTAAGAGTCTAAAAAAAGCTTTTTTAAAGATTTTAGCAAAATAGACATCAATAACTTCTAATCTTCTTTCCAGCTCTTCATTAATATAATTATTAATAGCTGAAAAGTTTTTAAAATCAAGCAAATTTTGAGAGCAGGCCAAACATTTTGCAAATATATATAAATTGTTTAAGGTTCTACTGTTTAGAGGATTCAGAATACTCTGCAGACGTGTCTGTATCAATTGAGTTATTTGTAGTTATAGAAATGCAATTTGAGAATTTAACTTCTCAATCTCGGTCGATGGATATGATTGGGAAGGATATATATATTATTGGGATTGCAAAAGAGGATTGGTACTAGAAAGTAATTCAGCTTTATAACTCTCAATCTCTTTTAAAGATAAAAAGATTTCATCAATAGGTTTACTAAGTCCTATATGATGAATCTCTATTTGATTATCTGAAGAAAGTTCTTCAATAAATCTACGGCAAAATTTATTATCTTCCATATTAGCATGTCTTGCAATCTTTTTGAGTTTAGTATAATAAGAACCTATAGAATCACTTTCTTGCACTATTATACCAAATAATGCTTATTGATACTGTTACCTAACTATAGAATAATTTCTCTTAAAGTAATCAATTAATTGCCTGAGAGTAATATCAGCTAATACAACTATTCTATTTGGCAAATTTGCATTTGGTGTACACACAACTTTAGATGTTAACTTATCTCCTGCTAGCATCCAATCTTTATTGAAAACTGTATATCTGGGAATTACTAAAGCATCAGTACCAATGTTGGCCATTATAAGTTGTACATTAAGTCCAGCTGGTATCATAAGAGATAAATATCCTACGATTTGTGCTTATTCATCACCTTATAATTATGTCAAAATACGATTTATAGTAGAGATAATATTAGATAATTTCTAATTTTTATCTGTTATCTCTCTTTCAAGCCATTCATCTACTTTACCTTTTAAGTATGACTTAAAAAAGCCTAACATGCTGATCTTATCTGCATTATTTGCTAAATTGTTTCCAGAAGTAGTTAAATACTTTCTGAATTCATTGATCAAATAGTCAATATTTTCATCGTAATTTCTACTAAAACTTAGTGGTATATATCCTACTATTCCTATATATTGTATATTAGGTGGGTTATTCTGTAATGCTAAAATTTGTTGCAAATTTAAAATATTTTGATCGTGAGCTTAAACTTGATTCTGCAAATTCCTATATTGTCCCTTTCAATTTTACGCCTGATGAATGCAACTTGTATGTCTTCTTCTCTAGTATTCTGTATCATTATTATAGCATATTATTAATCTATGTATAGTTTTTTTATGCTTAGCAATTTAAGTATTCTTACATTGAATTAATAGTCGGTAGACAAAATTTTCACATAACAATTCACCAATATGCTTTTACCTATTTTAAGTCAATTACCAATACTCTTTATGTACTTCTATTTTATTATTTAAAGCATCTGTATGTATCTGCATAATTCTTTCAGCATGAGTTTGGAATTCATTTAACAAATGTTGTAACTATAAATTCTAATTTCTACTATCATTTAACTAGTTTCTAAGATTATCTACTCACTGAATGAAATCATGTAATAAGTTCTGATATTGATTCCTCTCAGTTGTAATATTTTGTAAAGTAACCTGAATAGTATTTAATTAGCCTTTAATACCATCTATAATATTAGCAGGATTCTGCATAGGAGTTCCAACTCCCCTAATGTGATTTTAATTTGTTCTATTAACATTTATGATAAGATTAGTTATTGTCATATCTAAAGTATTATTGAGATTTTTTTATCTATAAGAATCTGAATTTTTGTTTAAGATACTCTATCTTATTTTCAAGCTCTATGATTCAGCTATCTTAAATAGACCTAATCTCATCTTTGAATTTTTATTTTGTTATAAGATTCTAAGTTATTTTCGCAAATCAGATATTTCTAATTTAAATTTCTCTATTACTTTCTCATAGACTATAATAGTATTATCCTAAAATGAGATAGTTCTATAACATTGCTCAAGCTCCTTTACAAGAGATTGAATTTTTTTCTTATTATTCTTATTAATAGAAATTTCATCTCAAAGTTCATTATAAAACTCCTGATTTGTATCTAAATATGCTGAATCAAACATGCTATTATTCAGCCCTAATTTATAGTACTATTATAATATTTCTATCTTAAGAATGAGTCAACCCTAAATTGTGATAGATCTGTATGATAAGCTCTGTATAGTTTGTAAGCTTCTATATTATAATATATTTAGTTTTTATCCTAATGCAAAAAAAATACATAAAGTATGTTAGGAGAAAGAATATTCTTTTCAATTACAGAATATTATAAAATGGATAAAATATCAATATAACTATCAAATCTATCTACAACCATTATCATGTAAAGCTGAGGCAAGTTTCTTAAAAATTAAAATTCTAAATAAGATCTACCAGTGTGATATTTTGCTCTATACTTACAATGATCAGAATGGTAAAAGGAAATTTGTTTGTAAGTTTTTAGTCATAGATGTGACAATATGTTTTAAGGATGGATGTTTATTAACATTGAGAAATAGTTTAGAAATCTGAAATACAGTCAAAGAAATATATAAGGATTCTTTTAATTCTCTCACATGGTTGAAGTTATTGATGACTGATGGTGATGCTTCATTCTGAAATGCATTTGTATGAGGGATGCAATAGTACAGTGTTACAATACGTGTTGTTGACCTTTATAGTTTTGAGAGCTTAGCTTTGATTAAAGTATTCAAGAAAAATTTAGCAAGATTAATATATAAGGTTCAATACATCATAGAAGAATAATTATCTGAAAGAAAACGATCAAGATTATGAAAAAAAATACTCAAGAAATACATTAACTATATAGATAATAGTAAAACTCGCCTTATCAGAATGACGCTAGCTTATGCTATGACTTTAGAAGAAGTTGAATCAAAATCTTCTAGTAAAGCTAAGTGAGCAATTGGAAGTCACGAAGAGATAAAGCTAAAGAAGGGTATAGTAGTTAAATATTTATTGAAACTGGATGAGTTAGAAGATGATCATAGGCATCAGGCAACTGATTCATATTAGTCATTATGGATTTATAAGATTAAAAGAGTTGTTATCAGAAGAAATCCACTACAACCAGTTTTATATTATCTCAAGGATGAGCTCATTAAATTAACTGCTCATCTGATGAAACGAAATCCAAAAAGGCCCTTTAAATATGAGGAGTTTCAAGTAATTAAGAAACCTGATAAGATTAAATATCCACCTAATGAATTTATATGAAAATATCATTCTACTGCATTTGTTCATTATATTCAAGTTTAAAGATGGTATCTCAATTAGTTATAACAGATGACAAATAAGCATCACAATGTTGCAACGAATTGCAACATTATTAAAATTTAAGTTATAACAGGTGATAAATAAGCATCACAATGTTGCAATGCCATCTTTATTCAAGTTATTAATGATGAATTGACTAAAGCCTATCAATATACTGAAAAACGTGGTAGTCGATGTCTAGAAAAGATCAGGCAGTTAAATAATCATGATGTGTATCTTTAGTCTTGTGAAAATAGTGCATATTAATGGAAGTATCCATTAAAATATATTATGAAAAAATTCGAATAGTGTTCACTATACTATCATATTAGAGAAAGAAATTGCCAATACATTTTTGAGAATCTGTTAGGCAAGAAATTTCTATTACACAGGCTAATTTTTTTGGATGGAATATAACTCGATAAATATAATAAAGAATTGCGTCTTGCATTCAAATATTAGGGTCCTCAACACTATCATCACAATAGTTTGTATTACTAGAATAGTGAAAATTTAAATTCATAAAAGTTGCGTGATCAGAAGAAGCAGGATATATATAAGGATCAAGGTATATGCCTTATTGAAGTATCTCATACTGCAGATTTATATCTGTTCATTAGACATACACTAATCGAGAAAGGATTCTTAGATAAAGTGAAGGAATAAAAAGAAAGGATTAATAAATCAGTTTGATATTTTTTAGTATATCATTATTAATAGTTAGCTTAATATGAAAATAAAAAAACTTGAGCCAGTTGATAGGCTTATATACTATATTATAAGATTAAAGATACTAAAAAAAAATAATAGTCATTTAAGTATTCCCCAATGGCCTTTTACCCTTTTGATTTATAGTTATACTAATTTAGGGAAAACTAATAAAGTTCTTAATCTTATGCTCAGAAATAAGCTTTATTGAATGTTTAATGGGAAAAAAGAAGGAACGCATTATATCAAATGTGATGATTTACTCTTGATTGGCCACAATCTTAAAGGGCTGAAATATATGTACCTCAAATTGACATATTAGATAATTGCAAATAGCCTGAAACTATATTGTAAAAATATTACATTCTGGACTATAAAGCCCAATAAATCCCTAAGGTGAATTCATTTTTTTTTAAATAGAAATATAGCGACTATATTTGAAAATGTATGTGTTGATCTAAAAAAAGTGCAGAAGAAAATTATCCTTATTTTGTTAAAAGGTGTCATTATAATATCAGCTCAATATATATATCTTAGAGTTACTTTGACTGTTTGGGAATAGTATGAAAAAATCTCATACACGTCTACCTATTTAATGAGTCATACACTATGGATGAACTAGTTCAAATTGTACATCAATATGCTAATGACTGGTATAATGTGATTAAAATTATTGACAAGCATTTATATGAGCAAAAATTCATTGTTTTCGATCTAACTATATCTTGTGAACATTCACACAGAATACATCTCAGCTAAGATATACCTTTCACTAATGAATAGAATTTTCTTAGGTACTAAGGACGAAATGTATATTTTTTTTTAGTTTTTAGATTATGTTCAGATTTACTACGCTTCTTCACCTATAATTTTCTTTTATGAGTATTAAAATATATTTCCAGTTCTATAGTTACATCATTATGCTTTATTTTAAAAGAATCTGATCAACAAGAGCGATAATTTTTCTATATTTAACAGAAATAATATCCTTCAGATTCTGGCATCTATTCTCTAATAGGTCAATGAACTTTTCAGCTGATGCAATAGCTTTTTTTGTATCAGGAATTATACTTTTAAAGAAAGCTATTGAATTTGATAATTG